>PVKM010000183.1:0-89063 GCA_004027735.1 Carollia perspicillata | reverse complement strand
AGGGATAGTCTTTCTGTTTTTTATCTGAGACCTAAATTTTACCACAGAGTGTCATAAGAATGCTTTTCAAAAACAGAGCACTATTTATTTTCCATTAATATCAGCCTTTCCTTTTTCTTAGTGTACTAATCAGAAAAATAATCAGATGCAGCTATGTAGTTTGCTTTGTACCTTCCTATGAAATCTAATGCTTTTAGATTTTTTTCTGTTACTCCCTTTTAGTATGGCTATTTTAAAAAGTCATCATGTTTTTTAATGACACAGAATAGCCTGCAGGGGTCATCCATGTTTCTTTTTTCTTTTTATTTATTTTTTCTTCGCACAGAATAACGTTAACCAATGCTATGAAATGTCCTGGCTTTGTAATGAGCTTTGTTATCTACTAGAGAATAAGTATAATGGGAGGTGGTCCATGAGAAATCAAATTACTCATAATTTCTCTTAATAGCAAACAAGAAAACTCCACTCTGTACAGAATGCAACTATCTCATATGTTCGGGTCTCAAACAGATCCTGCGCTGAGGTTGTGCACACGTACAGCAGAGACCAGAGAGGTCCCAAGAAATCCACCCTTCCTTGTCTGACAGGACCTGTACAAGGGTGTAGAGGAGACGTGGGGGAATCTGGTGGGATTTTAAAGCAGGGGAGGAGTTGAAAGTGATCTAAAAGTTTAATAGCTTCTCCAGCTTACACACAGATCCTTCAGCAGAAAATGGAAGCCTTCCTGGCTCGAGGCACTGGAGAACCACCACTGTGCTTAGTCAGCTTCAGCCCGCTGCTCTCCCAAGTGTTCCTCACACACACCACATGGGTTGTGAGTCTCCCTGGCGTCTAGAAGTTTCCCTCCCTCAACTCCTTTAAGTCTTGCAAAAGTGCCATCTTCTGAGGCCTATCCTGACCCTATTTAAAATAGAAAACTTGCCCTGGCTGGGTGGTTTGGTTGGTTGGAGTGTTGTCTTGTGCACCAAGAGGTTGCAGGTTCGATCCCCAGCCAGGATGTGTACAGAGGCAACCGATCGATATTTCTCTCTCTCTCTCCCTCCCTCCCCTGCCTTTCTCTCTCTCTCTTAAATCAATAGATATATACTCAGGTGAGGATTAAACAAAAGTTAATTATAAAATAGAAAACTCAGCCCTGCCACCCTGCCCTTTGAAGGCATCTCTCTCATCCCCCATTTACCCTGCTACTCCTTCTTGTTTTTTTAATACCCTTCTGCATTCTCAATTATCTATACATTTTGTATGCTTATTGTCTCTTTCCCACTAGAATGTAAGCTCCAGTAAGGAAGGATGTTTGACTGGTTTGCTCAGCACCTAGAGTAGGACCCTGGGCCCTGGCCATATGTAGTAATTATTGGTGGAATGCATGAAGGAGGTGTTCTCTGCTGCAGCAGTAGCCACCAGCCAGGATAGGTTAGGGGGTGTACATGGACAGTGCCTCTAATTTGATCTCGCTCACTGACCATGTGACAAGGATCCATAAAAGACTGCAGGACCTAAGATATTCAGGAAAGACAGGATTATACAAACACTTTATTTATTACACCAAATCTCATTTCTTTTTAAATCTATGTAACACTCCCACCCCAAGTTTACTCCAAAGTGAAGATAACTAGACCAGTATTGCTCCACTCTTATTAACTGTTTATTTCTCTGTGGCTTTTTTCGTGAATGTCTTTAATATATGAAAGAGCCCTACTTATGATTACGATAGCCCACAGGGGCCCGCATGGGTTAGACCTTTGCTTGTCTCAGTTGTCCTCACTTCATGGTCTTGGAGTTGTAAACAGTGTGTCTCCTTTTCCTAACCTTTTCCATTTCCTCCGAATGATTTCTTGATCTGTATTGTTTCCAGTCACTCAACCTGATATATTTATTTCCCATATTCATCATAATAATTCTAATAGATTCTCATTTGGCCTTACCCAACATTTTTTCTACCTTCACACTGTGCTGACTCTGGTTACTGACTTAGCAACTGACTATCCAGCAATAGGATCCATGCCAACTAATTTCTAACACCAGCAGTTTTAACATGTGGTTCCATATTGCTTGAAGCATGCACACTCAGTCTAGGAGAAGAATGTCAGACCTTGAACTTTTCATCTTAGAAAAAAAGAAGTCTTTCAAAGTTGATTCGATGGTATGGAAGAGGGTGACCTTCTAAATCACCCTCTGGAATATGGGCAAATACAGACTAAATTAGGAAACTCATAGTCAGGCCAGAAAATGTGATTCTCCCTCTTGCAATTCTCGTTAAAAGAACTGAGAAATAATCTGCATGAAGCTATCAATGTTTAAGCCTCAGGGCCCCACAGTTGCAGAAGCTACAGGTGTTTTGTGTTTATGATTCTGAATTAACTTTTTCAGAAGCCTCCTCAAATTACAAAAGCCTCAGAGACTTACGAAACCTAGATCCACCCCCTGGAAAGAAAATTTAGGCCTACTACTGGAAAGAATCATGATGTCATATGTGTCAAACCAGGCAAATTGGAAAGGACTCTTTTGCAAATGTGGTGGCATAAAATTTTATCATTTTAACCATTTAAAGTGTACAGTGGCATTTAGTACATTTGCAGAGTTGTGCAACCATCACCATAATTTGATACTAGAACATTTTTATCACCCCCAAACACCATACCCATTAAGCAGTCACTCCTCATTCCCCATTGTCTCCTGCCCTTAATTACGAATCTACCTTCTATTTATACGGAATTGCCTAGTCTGAATATCTCATAAAAATGAAATCATACTGTATGTGGCCTTTTGTGTCTAACTTCCTCCACTTAGCATAATGATTTCAAGGTTGTGGCATGTACCAGTATTTCGTTTCTTTCCATGTAGAAAGGCCTTTTAAAAAGAAGATACTTATTGAGAGGACTTATAGCCAATCAAATAAGAGAATTCCAAGAGTAAAATTCGACATAATGACTAAAAGACTTTGGGCAGAAATTTTCATGTTACTGTAGTGCATTTAATTCTCTAACCCAGTAAACTAGAATTCGCCTGACTTTTCTGACCTTTACACTGATTTCAGTCAAATGATCTTGACTCTCTCCTCAGCCTTTCTTGACTCATCTCTAGTCTTCTCAGAAATGATTCTGAGGTTGCCTGTCCCACCCATTCCCGATTTGTTTGATGCCAATTACGGCCTGTTTCGTGTGGGTCAGCATGCAGATTACCCACTACAGTTTCAAAGAAAACACTCTATTTTCCCCTGATTTTAGTGAGAACATTTAAAAATGACCTGTTCTCTGCTAAATTTCTGATGCTTATTTGAATGTCTGCTTTCATATTTTAAAAGCTATGTATGTCAGTCTGTTTCCATGAGTTTGTTTCTATTTTGTTTGTTGGTTTATTTTGTTCATTAGATTCCACAAATATGTGAGATCATATGGTTTTGTCTTTCTCTGACTGGCTTATTTCACTTAGCATAATGTTCTCCATGTCCACCCACCCTGTTGCAAGAGATGGGATTTCCTTTCTTTTTTTTTTTTACAGCCAAGTAGTATTCCATTATATAAATATAGCACAGCTTTTTTTATCCACTCATCTACTGATGGGCACTGGATTGCTTCCAAATCTTGGCGATTGTAAACAGCACCACAATGAGCACAGGGGTGCATACATTCTTTTGATTTATAGTCATAGGAGAGGTAGGTTTGGGTGCTACCTACTTCCCCTATGCTACCTCTTGGGAACATAGGGCTGGCTGGAAAAGGTAAAGGGATTAAGCAAAAAACCCCTCATAGACACAGACAACAGTATGGTCATTATCAGAGGGGGAGGAGGTGGGGGGAGGTAGAAGAGAGTATGGGGGCATGTTTGGTGTTGGAAGCAGAGCTGACTTGGAGTGGTGAACAAAATACAATATACAGTTGATGTAGTATTGATTGCAGACCTGAAACCTATAAAATTTTATTAACTAATGTCATCCCAATCAATTCAACTAAAATAGCTATGTATGCTACCCACAGGTGAAAAATCACTGGCAGGTTCACTAATGTTATCAATCCACTGTCAATCTCCAATTTGCTAAAATATGTTGGGAGATATTTTGAGTAAGAGAGACTACATAAACAAAATTATATCCATTTGTTCCCATTATGAAGCGTAATTACTTTATAAAGCTATAAAATATCATGCAGTTTTTGGTAATTTATTTATTTTGTTGAGTCTACTTTTAGTTCACTGTAATGCAAAGGTTGTAAGACCTTTCACATTTTATCTGAGGTGCCATACAGAAGTTACTGTGCCTACCATGCAAATAATGCCTACAAAAGAAGTCTGCATTTATAAAGGACAGAAAGGACAGCCTATTAGCACTTGGCTTTATTTTTTTTCACACTTTGCTTGTTATGTCTGCCCACAACTATGTCCATTCTCAGTGAGAGGTTAGTATAATACTCATGTTTATTCAAACTAAAAGTCTAAATATATATCTTTTAGACCTTGGCTACAAATTGTGGCCTCATTTAGTCTTCTGGAAATTTAGTCTTCTCTATTTGAGACTTACTCATTGCTTTTGAGAAGCTTTTAGTTCTAATATTATATTTTAGCATTTAATTTTATAGCATTTTACATATACTTAGCTTTGAAAATCTCCTTTCTTGCTTCGGTAATAAAATCAGTCTTCATGATAATAAAATCAGCCTTCAGCTGTCAAGCACATACATTCATAACCGGGCTAGATCATTCCCAGGAGGCGAGAATTGTTTCTCAGGGGTTGCAAAAAAATCTTACTCTTTTGGTGCATAAAACATGTTACCTAAACAGATGTACAGTATATCCATGGTATTGAAATTTCATGGGTGGGGCAATTAGGGAGAAATGTCTAAAAAGCATGTTAAGGGGAAAACAATGAAAACAATGGACCAGAGAACCATGGGTGAATGCTGTAAAGGTTAACAGTGTGTTGACATTCACTAGTCCACTTGATAGGACAACCAACGTCACGTAGCACATACATGGTAGACCTGGCCTGGACCCCGGTGTTGTCTTTTCACATCTGTGCTCCTCTAAGTGTGTTGACTTAGACTGGGGCTCTTGCAAGAGAGAAAAAGCTTCCTTGATACCTTTCGTTTCAAGACTGGTTCATAAATTAACAGAATGCTTGGTCCCCAAGCTTAATGAATTTGTTCACAGTTCCCCCCTTTCTGTCTACTGGTGTGAGACTGATACCTCTCCTTTGTCCTCAGTGGGGCGCACACCCTTCTAGATTTACAAAGGTTATGGTTAGAGAAAAGTGTAAAAACAGGACTGAGGTGTGGGGGACTGTTTCTAGTGCCCATCATCCAAGCCACTTTGGATCTATAGGACCAAGGATTCCTAAAGCCTTGAGGTACTCAATTTTTGTCTGATTTTCAGCTTTCTCACTTAAGGTCTACTAAGTCAACTTCTGACTTTAGTAATATGAATTTTAAGAACCAACAACTACTGCTCTTTCTCTTCATTCTTCTTTATAATGCTCCAAATATCTCTAAGTATCTCCTCCAAAGTAACCTAGATATATTTGTAACAAAATATTCCATTTTTAAAACTATAATTTTCAACCTAAATGGCAGTAGATCAATGTTGACCTCACTTCTCAACTAAAGGCAGAAAAGGGAGCAGAAAGAATATTTCTTAGCAGGAAAGAAAAATTCTAGTTCACATAATTTTCTAGTAAACAAGAGACTGCACTAGGGGACTGGTGGGATCTTTGAAGTTTATGTTTTTTTGAAAGAGGACAGAGAATATATAATGTAAACATTGGTTATTGGCTGTGTTTACAGTATAAAATGTGAGCTTATGGAGGAAATAAAGCTGAAAGTGTCCTTGTGATCAAGCCAGTAAGAGAATTAATATATGGAGATGAGAAATATGGGTTTTATCTATAGGTCAGTGGTTCTTAAAATGCCTCTATGTAGCCTTCTGGCTTTACTGGAAGTCCTCTAGATTACACAATTGGGGACCAGAAAGAGCAGCCAACTAGAGGAGACTCCAGTTAATTTCATCAGAGTAGCTCAGCTTGTGTCTGTCTATCTACCTATTATCTATCTGTCTATCTGTCTATCTGTCTATCTATCTATCTATCTATCTATCTATCTATCTATCTATCTACATCATCATCATCATCTAACTATCATCTATCTATCTATCTATGATGTGAACCTTTAATTCATAAAACTTTAATTCATAGCTGGAGTATTAAACCAATGAATTCAGCAAATGATACAAATCAGACCGTGTCCTCCTCCCCCCATCCTTGCAGAAAGCTGGGTTTTATTTATTTTGTTTATTTATTTTTTATTATTGTTGTCCAGTTACTGTTGTCCCACTTTTTTCCCCTTTGCTCCCCCTGCCCCACCCCCTTCCCACAATCAATCCCCACCCCATTGTCCATGCCCATGAGTCCTCTATTCATAGAGAGCTGGGTTTTAAATGTTTAGCAGCCCATCACTTCCAGTCCTCAAACTTTAGTGCACATCAGAATTATCTGGGTGGATGTAAAAAATCAGGAGTCTTGGCACCACCTCCAGAAATTTCAATTCAACCAATAGAGGGTGCCATCTGGGCATCAAAACTATCAAAATATCCCCATAGAGAACCCCAGGGAATACCACTGTTTAAGGTGTGGATCCAAGAGGAGGAAGACCTTATAAAGGCTGAAAAATGGGAGAACCAGAAGAACAGAGTGTTATAGCATTCAGTGAATTAGAGAGTCCAGCTCCATAAGGTAGAATTAGACAATGGTGGGATATTTTACTCCTTATAAAAACTTTCTAACTGCTACAACTTTCTCAGGTAGAGTGGGTTATTTTCAGTGGAAACCTGGAAACTAAATGACTAAATGTCAGTGCTGTTGTTGAAAGTGCTCCTCACTGAAGGGGAGATTGGGATTGATAAAGAATCTTTAGATTAGGGGAACCTAAAATTCATTGACTATCCAATCAGATACATGAGATTCTAATTAATTTATGACAGAATCTTATGTACCCAATAATCTTGTGAAAAATAATGGGAAAAGAATAATTACTCAAACCTTTAGGATGGCATACTATGACTCTTCATAAATTTATATATTTGCTTGATTTAGTGGTTTAAAGTGATGGCAAATTATTTTAGATTGCATTTGTCCATTACTCAGCATTAACTGAAGTGAAAAAATATATCCAAGATATTCCTCAGCATGATTTCTACTTATGGCAGATTACTCGATTCTGGTTTCCCAAAATAATATGCTATATCAGTGAGAGAGGAATACAAATGTATTTGTTTTGAACTTGACTGTTCACAGATTAAGATATTGTTCAGCAAAGCAAAAAACTGTGAGACCATAATTGAAGTCACTGGTTAAAAAAAGCCCTAATGTAAATGCATCTGCACACATTCCAGTTGCAGTCACTTCCCCCACAAATCAGCTTTATCAGCTCCATTAGCAGTCGAAGCTGATGAGTATCTGAAGCTGACATCCCGCTGCTCAGTCTTTTAAGTGTCAGAAATGACATATTCTGTGTCACAGATGTCCCAGAGGTATATGTGTCTGCTGTTTCTGATACTACTTATAACTTATTCTCCAGGATACACATCTGTCCTTACACTCATTAAAAGTTGCTTTTAAAAATAGTAAATTCAGTAAAAACAAAGTAATAAGTGAACAGCCTGACACAGCCGAACTGCCAAGAAGAGACTCATTCAAAATACCCATTGATGTCAGATTTGGCTTGACTTTAATTCATATACTTTTCCATTCATTTATTTGTTTATTTGGTCTTTTATGTCATAGTTGATAAATCTTGAACAGTAAGACTAAAAATGATCACAACTCTGGACAATAGGACCCTGAGTCATTTCTTGCTAATTATTACAATCATGACATTTTCCTTGCTGCATGTAAAGATACAGTCTGGCATATATTCAAAATTTTTATGTAAATAAAAATATCATTTTCCTTTGAAAAATTTTCATCATTTATTATTCTAATTGAAGATACCTTGGGGTTTCACTACTCCAGAACTGGAAATAAGTAACCTTGTAGCTGCTGAGACAAAACATGAACCAAAAAGTGTGCTCTTGGCCAACATGTTCTTTCCTGCTTATTGCAAATTTACCAGGTATTTAATGAGCATTTACTATGCACGAGGTGTATGCAAAGATGAATAAAGCATACACTGTCCACAAGGAGCTAAAAGTTTAACAGAGAAGGTCCATGTAAATTAATAATTACAATCAACCCAATTATAACTATGTTCATAAAGCCCAAATTTTATCTCTTTCTTTTTGCCAGTACTGTCAAGAGCCCTGGAATAAGGTTTGTTTCTTGGTATTTGAAGTTTTAAAAATGAAAGGAGAGAGGGAAAAGAAGAGAGAGAGGAGTAAGAGTAACAGCAACAGCCCTGGCCAGAGTGGCTCAGTGGGTTGGAGCGTCGTCCCATACAGCAAAATGTTGGGGGGTTGAGTCCCAGTCAGGACACATAGCTAGGCTGTGGGTTTGATGCCTGGTCAGGGAACATATGGGAGGCAACCAACCAATGTTTCTCTCTCTCTCTCGTTCTCCCTTCCTCTCTCTAAAATCAGTAAACATACTTAAAAATTTTTTAAAAGACCACCAGCAACAGCCTTGCACCTCTTGTTTCTTACCTTTTTATACTTCTATTTCGGTGCCTCATTAGTGAAGCATTATTTTTGTCCTAAGTCTTTCCATGTTGCTAGAATTTTGATTGGCTAGTCTCATGGTACTGTTTAGTGGTCAAGGTTCAAGGCCAGGGCTTTCCAATGTAAATACAATCCATGCCACATATAAAATTTAAAAATTTTTAGAAGCAACAGTATAAGAAACAGGTGAACTTAATGTTAGTAATCTATTTTACCCAATATATCTGAAACATTATCACTTCAAAATATAATCAATATAAAATACTTGTTTGAGATATTTTGCCTTAAAAAAAACCCCAGTGTGTGTTTTACACTTACAGCACAGCTCAGTTCAGACTAGTCACATGTCAAGTGCTCAGTGGCTGCATGAGCTGGTGGGTTTGGCGTTGGCCAGCATAGTCCCAGGGGTGTCCAGTCCGTGGCGTGTGGGCCACACATGGCCCAGGGTGGCTATGAGTGTGGCCCAACACAAAATGATAAATTTACTTAAAACCTATTTTTTGCTCATCAGTTTTTGTCAGTGTTTGTGTGTTTAATGTGTGGCCCAAGACAACTCTTCTTCCAGTGTGGCCCAGAGATGCCAAAAGGTTGGACATTTAACTCTTTCGAAATCCTCCTTATCTACTTAATTCTCCGTGTATATAAGAATCTTGACAACTTATCAGACAGCTGTTTTTTCAGGCTGAGCCAGGCAAAACCATTTTTTAAGTTTTTTTCTTTTTATTGAATTTATTGGGGTGACAATGGTTAATAAAATGATATAGGTTTCAGGGGTACAGTTCTACAACGCACCATCTGTATATTGTATTGTGTGTTCACCACCCTAAGTCAAGTCCCCTTCGACCACTATTTATCTTCCCTTTATCCTCTACTATCTCCCTACCCACCTTTCTCTCTCGTAATTGCCATCCTGTTGCTTGTGTCTATGAGTAAAACCATTTTTTATATCCCCTCAGGGGACCCAGAAAGCAACTCTGGGAGTTATAGACAGCTCAGTTGTTTTAGCTCTAAGTTCCTGTGTGCACTAGGGAGTTTTTATATTTCCTTTTCCAAACTGTGAGCTTGCTCTAGGGATTTGGGTGTGAGTGAAGGAAGAAAGCTGACATGTGAGTCATTCATTTCATATATGTATATAAACAGCTTTACTGAGATGTAATTTAATATAATAAAATTCAATGTTTTTTTGTATATTCACAGAGCTGTGCAACTGATTTGGAACACTTCATTATGCCAAACAGAAACTCCACACATATTAACACTCGTTATCTATTTTCTTCCAATCACCCAGTCCTAGGCAACTATTAATTTATTTTCAGTCTCTACAGATATGCTTAATCAGGACATTTCATAGAAATAGAATCACGCACTATGTAGTCATCCGTGGCTGGCATCTTTCATTTAATGTTATATTTTCAAGGTCCATCCATCGTGGAGCATGTATCAGTACTTCATTCCTTTTCATGGCTGAATAATATTCCATTGTATCTATCTATCACATTTGGTTTACCCATTCATCCACTAATAGACCTTTGGGTTGTCTTCAATTTTAAGCTGTTATGAATAATATTGCTATGAATATTCATGCACAAGTGTGGATACATGTTTTCATTTTTATTGCATATAAACCTAGTAGCAGAAAGTGATCACTCCATTTTGCATCCCCATCAGCAATGTGTGAGGGGTACATGTCCTTCACAACCCTGCCATCAGTTATTTTCTGTCTTGTTGAGTATAGTCATCCTAGTGGTGCGAAGGAGTATCTCATGGTTTTGATCTGCATTTCCTTCAAGCTAATGATATTGAGCATTTTCATGTGTTGATTGTCCATTTTTGTATCTTCTTTGAAGACATGCCTATTCAAATTTTTTTGCTCATTTTAATTAGGTTGTCTGTTTTTTTATTTTTGAGTTGTAAAGAGTTCTTTACATATTCTGTATACAAATTCCTTATCAGATACGTAATTTGTATATATTTTCTCCCACTCTATAGATTATCTTTTTCATTTTCTTGATAGTATCCTTTGAAACACAAAGGTTTTTAGTTTTGATGAAACCATTTATTTTCCTTCCTGTTATTTCTGTTGTTGGTGTTGTAGCATGCACAATATTTTCAACATCTTTGTGCAGGGACAAAACCAGGTATTGCCTGTGTTCACCTGGAGGTGATGGAGAAGAGAAATTAAGTAATCAGTGCCAGTAAGTCAATGACAAAAAGGGCAGGGTTCAAAGTGTTGTGGATTCACCCTGCAAGAGTCATAATATCAGGTGCTGATGGTGAGAGACCAGAGAAGGTTTTAGAGGGAAAAATTTAGAAACCAAGAAGTCTAGAAGTATTATTTAACAGCAATGAGGAAAAAGAATCATTCTTGTTTATTGTTCATGGATGTAATTTTTAAAATACTTTGAATGTGATAAAATGCTTGGATGCAAGGCAGAGTGTCATGTCAGGTGTGTGTGTGTGTATGTGTGTGTGTGTTTAGAGCGCACACTTGAGGATCTTGAAGCCTATCTCAGGTCATCTTTCTGAAGGTCGTTTATTGATCTGGCTGAGTACAGAAGTGCTGGCTGATACAAGTTGCTGGTTGACAGAATGAAAAAGTCATATAGGGGCAAAGCTACATCACAGCTTGCATAGTGGTTAAGTCCTTCATGCTTAGACCAACACCAGCTGCAAGCAACCTCTATACTCAGAGTAATACACTGTGCTTAAGTCTTTTGAAGGCATTGCAGTTTCCCTCTGTTCATATCAAAGAGAAATAGCAATAAGAGAAGGAACAACAGTTTCAACTTTAGCTTTTACACTTGAGCAACCCCAGCTCTTACCTCTCATTTTTTTATTTTAAAGTCTGTTCAGGTAAATGCATAACTTATCAAAAACACTGGGCAAAATGATAGGTAAAATGTTGTTAAAATTACAGCTTGTACCAAATGTCAAATGGCAGGAATTGAAATTAAAACAGACATGAAAAAGGCAGTAAAGGTAAAATCAATCAAGTTGATTTCACAAAAGGCTGAGACAGCTTTTACGATGAGTCCAATTTTTAGAGTAGACAGATCCCTGGGCATCTAGTCTCCTACTGGAGTGCATGCTTCTCTTCTGTTTACTTTAATGAGCCTTGTTAGTGGGGAACAAGGGAAACTAGATTCTCCAGCTCTCCTTTCCTATTGCTAGCTCCAAAGCCCTTAAAAAAGCACACGCCATGCATAGTTTTGGGTACTATTTAGATGAGACACTTGGCATAAAAAGAAAAAGATTTAAAACTCTGAGGAATCTTCTTTGTTCACATTGTTTAGGATTTCCTGTTAGCTATAATCTGTACTTGAGTGTCTTTATCCTAGGCCCTTTGGGTTTGAGAACGACCCCAAGGCAACCTGTAATGCAGATGATTTGGGCAACTAAGTATAAAGCAGAGAAAATATTGTGGTGTAAATAATACTGATGATGATAATTAACAGATGACATTTTCAGGCTCCATGCAATCCCTAGCAATCTGGTGCTATATAAAGCCATGAGATTTTGTGATTTATTTGAACTAGCAGCATTACTAAAATATTTTATAGTTGATTGCTATATAAAAGGAAAATGGTATCCTAAAATTGGCATGGTTTATTAATATGAATTAATTAATTATAAATTTGAATACTGTGTGATATACTTATTTTATATGCTAATTCCTCTTGCTTTGATCACTAGTGAGGAGGTGAAAATTGTCTCTCTACCATGTAACATGGACACTATGTTAATTGCTAAGACATGAAATGGATAATATTCTGAAAGAGTTTAGTGGTGACCTGTGTGGGTGGGTGGACCATTGGGAAGCTCACCTACAGACCTGTGCAGGAGTCCAGTCACAGCATCAGCAAAGGCCTCACGGAGAGGATGTAGAACCCAATCTTGAAGACTCACATTGGAACTAGAGTGTTGAAGGCCAGAGAACTCATCTCCTTTATTATGAATGCTACATGTTATTTTAATCTAAACAATACGTTAGGAAAAAATAGCCAATCAAATAGTTCTTTTTCTCTTTATTAAGTCCTATAACAGCTTTCAGAAGCAGCTGCCCCCATCCAGTCCATTCTGTTTCATTAAACTGTATAAAGTACTGCCTGTGAACCTTGCACTGGACTTACATCCAGGGAGGGCTATTGGGTATGTAGGCTATAATTACACTTAACTTTAGGTGGCCAGTTTTCCAAAGCTGTGTGCTGAGACTTTTTCTAGTCCAAGAGGACGAGTGTAAGGTGGGGAGTGCATGGGAGAGAGAAAGAAGCAGAGCAGGCCAAGGCTGGGTGATGCGGGGCAGCAACCTCGGCTCCAGGGGAAGGTAGCAGGGGTGCTGGTGGGGATGGAGGGAGAGGGAGAGGCCAGACGGGGAGAGCATTGGAAGACTGGTGGACGAAATTGGTACAGAGGCATCTTGAGAGGCTCTGAGGTGGAGAGGACATAGAAGGGGAGAGGAAGTAGGGATTTTTTTGTGCTGTCTGGGAGGTTGCTTTAGTCTGAGTCCATAGAATTGAAATACTATGTTCCAGATTTTACTGGAAAAAAAGAAAGAAAAGAAAAGCCCACTGATCCTTATTCAAATTGGATAAAGGTATAATTTCTAGTCTCCTTTGTATCTAATTGAAATTGTGATTTTATTTCCTATCGTGCTATGTCAAAATTCAAAGGAGTTTGGAAAGTAGGCATAAAATGTTATTAAATGTGGCATATACCTAATTTGATCTCCTAGGCCAGCTCTCCAGGGGGCAGGGGAGTGGGGAGCAGTGGGGAAACTGGTGGAAGGTGTGACCGTCCACATTTTGGCCCAGTGCGGGCTCTGCATCCTGAGATGAGTTCCTGAGGTGAAATGAAACACGGCAAAGCCACAGTGACCGCCGGCACTCATCAGCCGCTTGCCACACAGGTGTCCTCTGTCTGCTCCACACTCAGCCGAGGAGCTTCCGGACCCAGCCGTAAGTGCCCCGTGATTTCCCGCGAGCTGTGGCAGTGTGCCGTCTTTATTTGGCGAGCCTCTGCTGCATGGGTGGGCTGCCACATTTAGATGAAGTGTGCAGTCAATTACCCACATGCTTCTAAATATATGGATGCTTGGCGTCAACTAAATTGCCTGAATCAATTTGTTGTTGCTTGTTTGCTGAATCCTCTGGCAAACCTGCACGTATTTTATTCTTTGTCACTGGTGACCTGAAGAAAAGTATACCGATTCGTATCTATACCTGTATCTATCTACCTACCTATCTATGTATGTATGCATATATTTTGGGTGTGTATAAAATTGCTTCTAGTTTGAGTAAAATGTTGAATCACTGAAGATTTGATTAGTAACACTCCACAGCACTCCATTTTTCACAGAAAGTGCTTTTAGATGGTCAAGAGAAGGAATGTGCAGCTCATGGTCCTTCCTGGGTCTGTTCTTTCCCTTCTCTGGCTGCTCTGTGTCCAGGAGGCTGACCTCTGCCAGCTCTACCCTGCGATTCCCGGCTGGGTGGCTTCTCATTGGGTTTAGTGTATGGCAGGGTGTGTCAAACTCATTTTCACCAGGGGCCACATCAGCCTCGCAGCTGCCTTCAAAGGGCCGAATGTAATTTTAGGACTGTGTAAATGTAACTACTCCTTAACTGTTAAGTGAGAGCTTGGCGCTGCCGCTGGGTAGAAACAGGGGTGGGCTGGATAAAACAAGGTGGAGGTCCACAGGCCTTGTGTTTGTCACCTGTGGTGTATAGGAAGCACCAGCAAGAGACTGAAGGGTGGGAGGAAAGGGACACCAGGGAATTTCCCCCTCCCTGCTCTGGGGCACGTTTACTGGGAGTGGCACCGTCCAGCAGTGTCTCCCTCACAGCTCTGGTTCTCATGGGCACCTGCAGCACGACTTCCTTCCCCTTGTCCCGAGGCCACAACAGCCTCCCCACTTCATGATCTCCAGGTGCCTCCATATCACTTCTAGGTTCCCTTAGTGCTTGAACAGAAAATAAAATTCATTCAAGTCTCTTGAAGCAGCTGAGTTGGATTCCATTTCCTGCCAGGGCTCTGACAGGAAACAAAGATATAAGGGGGCAATTTTCCAAAAATACGCTTTCTGAGTTTTCAGAAAAGAATAATTTGTCATGCATTTAACCATAGGGGATGTCTGATTTTGCCCTTGGTAATAGGTAGGGCAGGCTGTGGGACTCGGTGTGATGAGTGTTGGAAAAAGGAGAGAAACTTTGTAACCTTGGACCAGCCTCTCAGAGTCCTGTGGGCTGTCTTCTCAACTGCACCTGGGGGCCAACTCCCTGCTGCCTGTGGGCATCTCCCTGGGTGGTGGTGAAGAGCCCGGGAGACGCCCCGGGGGACACTAAGGCATGAAACATGAGGTGGTTGTAGCTGCTCTCAGGCCACGCCGTCGATCCTCACTCTCTCCTAGTCCCTCTTCTACCAGCTGCTCTTTGTGACTTTGTGTTTTCATGTGTTACTTGTTTATGTTTAGATTCCTGTTTTTTGTTTGAATTATTTATGAATATCCTGGTAGTGTGGTTTTTTGGTTGGATGACTGGGTTTGGATGTATCTAGTGGACATTTCTGTTGGTTCATGTGCTGCTTACATATTTATGACTCGACTCTAGGGACTCGGGCCTGGAGTAAGCTGCATGGCCTCTGGTGAATTTCATTTCCCATATGGAAGAAATCATAATAATATCTACCAAGCTTTCCTCACAGGGATAATGTGAAGCCATAGAAGATCATGGGAGCAGTTTGAAATCAATAGAAAAAATATCATCATTCTGAACTTCTGTGGGTTTCAGTTTTCTTTTCTGTAAAAGATGAAATATTGTGTTGGGACTGGATGGTACTCAGAGGCCCATTCAAACATTAACATTCTTTGTTTTTAAGAATCTGAATCTGTAGAGGCTTCAAGCCAAATGAAGAAAGGAGATTCGTGTCCCGCATTTTGGACACAGTTTCACCAAAGACAAATAATAGCATGAACATGTGTCTTACACTGGCACTGTTCAGAAGAGGTAGGTCTTGGTAAAGATCAGGAAAAAAATACTAAGTAAAAATCAAAGATATTAAAACAGAATCTGAGGATCAGTGCCTTTCTACTAGTAATTGTCTTCTCAAGGGAGTTTGTATGGTTCAGAAGATTTGTAAGTTATCTAATGTGGACAAACCTCTCTCCTCAAAATCATATATGACATAGATGTGTTTAGAATCAATTAGTTGATTTGTATACCTCCCCCCCAATTCACATATTAAAGCTCTAACCCCCAATGTAACTGTATACAGAGATTACCTTGACAGGTAATTCCGGTTAAATGAAGCCATAAGAGTGGGGCTCTAATCTGATGTGAGAGATTACGTATGTGCACGGATGGAGGTAAGGACCTGTGGGCACATAGCAAGAAGGTGGTTGTTTAGAAGCAGAGGAGAGAGCTCTCACCCATCATGCTGGCACCCTGACCTTTGACTGTCAGTCTGGTCAGTCTACTCTATCGTGTTTTGTTATGGCAGCCCCAACTGACTCATACAATGAGTGTCATAGATTATTCTTCTTATCTGGGGAGGGAAGAGAATTAGACATAACCTAAAACATAAACGGTCATACTTTAGTGAGTTCAAATAAAATGCTAACTTCTCATATCTCATTGTTAACTGTCCCTCATAAGAACCATCACCATTTATTGTACTCAGTGTGGAAAATCTGTTAAATTTTGTGAATGAGTAACATTTTGAGACAGTGATTTTGTAAAGCAAACTAAAAATGATTTTTTCCCTACTAATCTGGCACAGGTCATTTGAAAACACTAACTTGGGTATCTAATCACAGGAGCAGGATGTATGATGGAAGGCGCCCTAGCTTGGCAGCTGGCTGACCTCATTTCTAGTTCTGTCTTGACAAATATAGCTAGCTGCTCTCTGACTTTGAACAACTCCTTTTATCCCTCAGTGTCCTCATCTGAAAAAAAAAAAAAAAAGAAGCAGTACCTGAATGGTGCCTGGAATCCCTTCGAGTTATTACATTTTATAAACGTGTTTGCCAATGTAGGTTTGCTTTAATTTATTAGCCTGAAAGATACTATATAGGCTGTTAGTGAATGCTGCTAAAATAGTGCTTATAAATCTTCTAACGATAGGCAAATATATTCTCTATACTCTTTAATTTTTAAGTGTGTTATTTTTATTACTCCAAAATAGAAAAGAAAACACTGTGACTTTTAAATAAGAAGACAAAAAAGGGAACAAAATCCATATGCTATATAAACAAAAATTCCTTCTCATTTTATGCAGGTGATTTTTTAAACTTGCTATTCTAGACACAGTACACTAGGTGGAAGCAAAGAGTAAGCAAACATGTTATAGGTTAGAAAATAGTATTTTCCTGTGATAAATGAACCATAATTTTTTGGATGGTAAATGTTACTTAAATTAGAGGCTACGTTCTTTTTTAAAAGATGCAAATTAGAAAAGAAAACAGCAAATAACAATGTCTACTTAAGCCACTGAAATAATACTAAAATGGCCGCTGTTTAAGCCTAACCTTCCTTCCTTCTTGTAGACTCTGGTATAAGAAATCAAATATTGAATCATTTCTCTCAATTTCTGGGAGCTGATTGATCAGTAAGCATTATAAAATAGCTAGCCGGATGGTGTTATTCATAGACCCCCCCCTTTTTTTTCAAAAGCTTACAGGGATACACTATGATTCATTAAAAACATTTCTCTTAAGTGCATACTATTTTGAGCTCAGTGATGGGAAATGTACCTTATTACATATAATTTTACATGTCACTTCTTTTAAAAATAGTATTTATTCTTTCTCCTTTCAAATTAATTGCATCTTATAATCTTGATTCTAAAATGTGAAATGATGTGATGATTTTCCTGTTTAGGCTTGTACCAAGTCACAACTTGGTCTAATACCATAGTCTTTATGCCAAGTGAAGCTCATAGAGCTGCTGCTGAAATATACCACGTGAGAAAGAAAAGCCTTTTCTAGAACACCATTTTGGAGTTGTTTGTGTAGGTAAATCACGAATGATAGCATTCCGTGCGATGATAATTTCTACAGGGTGTTTTAGAAGAAATCTGCGGTTTGGAGTACATGATGGCACCATTGTTTGTGAAATGCCTGGTGGTAAATGCAAAGTAAACTAAGCATTCCTTAACGGTGGGGAAGCTGCCATGAGAAAGAGACTGGCACTGAGAGAACTCTGCTGGCTGCCGTCAGTATAAGCAGCCCTCAGCAGCCTTGCAACCTTGGGGGCAAGCATCTCATCTCGATTGGGGAGCAGCGCTCTGATCTGCAAACTATAAGGCAAAGTTAGGTGGTCTGTGAGTGTCCGTGGCGACTTACTAAGATGTTAGAACATTTGTTCCACTGAAGCACAGCTAGAATGTATACATGGGATCTTTTGAATTAGAGTTAATTTTCTTAGCTTTGCTTGGGTTCCTCTTTGGCCCGTAGCAAAATGTAAACATGAGAAATAAACGATACATGTGGAGAGGTTGGAGGTCACCTCTGTACTCCTCAGTTAATGTTATCACTGACCGTCTGTAGAACGGAGAGATGAGATGTTCTCCTGTCACCCACCACCACCCAGCGACAATGACAGAGGACTGAAGGGTGCAAAGTGAGGTAGTCCACATGTATATTTCAGGTTGACAACAGAAGTAGATGCTCAGGGCATACAGATTTAGTGTTGGATATCTCTGGCAACTAATATCCTTGGGCCTATATTTGTGAAATGGAGGTCTCAGTGACTTAAGAGAGCAGCCCGGAGGATGCAGAGGTTCATAATGTGTCCTGTGTGTTAAGGGGGAATTTCTGGGCACTGTGGTCCAATACCTCTGAATGAATATTTTTCTAGACAAAATGGCAGCCCTGTAATTTATTCATGTTCTCCAGGTCTAAATGTCACCAGTCCTGTTCATAAACCAGAAAAACAACAAAAAAAGAAGGAAAATGTAATGTCACATTGAAGAAAATGAGTACATTTTACCCATCCTGGGCAGTAGATAATTCAAAAAACTCTTATATAAACAAATTACACCCATTTTATTGGCCTGTATAAAATAGTCATTGTAGTACTTTCGTTTGGTATTCAATTACTTTCACATATTTCTAGTATCTCTTTATCTACACAAATCATCCTATCAGCATGGGCTTGTCAATAGGCACATAATTTCTTCCAAGTTTTCCTTAATTGTCGCCTGTTAAGATGTCCAGTTAAACTGCGGAAACTGGAAACCAGTCAATCATGTCCTTAACTTTTAATAACTCTAGAAAAAAGTCACAGAATGAAGGAAACCTTACCACATGCTATGACAGGCTATACAAAGGGAGCACCGGCCTTTTCTTCTTAGACTATAATGATCTAGCAGGAAAGGCCTTTAGCATTTTTATTTTCTGTGCAGTTCATCTTATAGCACACTGTGCATAGAAGTTAAATATTAATACCACCTGGGACTTCTACAATGCAGTTAATGGGCTCAGCACATCTTATGCCGAGTGTCTGAGAGCTGCAGTATCTCAACAACACACATAATGATGGGTTACTCTTTCCCCGTTATACAAAAGACAAAGGTGAAGAAATGGAGAGGGCAAGTGGCTTAAAAATGGCTATCAGTACAGAAACTAGACTGAGAACAATGGGTCTTATCTCGACAGTTAGCCCAGAAGTTAAATAGCAGCTTTTTGCATCAGTATCGATGCCTATGATAGTAATAACTTCATGGATACAGTTGAGTGCTTAATGGTTCTTCTACTTGTAATGCTTTTGGAAGCACTGAATACTCAAAACTTAATGAAGTTACTTACTCCTGACATTCTCATTATGTACAAATTGACAATGATAATAATGACCTACTTTCTAATTCCACTATTATTTTAATACTTAGCTCAGTACTCAACAAAAATAAGATTTCAATAAACATTTGTTCAAAGAGCTTTGGAAATCCGTGTTAGCTCACTTCAAGCCACAACAACTCTAAGGAAGACGGGGTGGGTGTTGTTATGGTGATTTTGCTGTGAAACAGGTAACGACTAGTGAGGTGGGTGGGGGCTTTGGAGTCAAGTAACATGGGCTTTTGGTCCAGTCCTGCTTTTACTAGTTGTGTGTGTTGCAAAAATTACTAGAACTCCCTGAGCCTTAGTTTTCCCAACTGAAAAGTAGGGATATTAACATCACACAAAGAGTTATTCTTAGGAATAAATGAGATTATGCACCTATTGCATCCAGCCTAACATTACCGCTCAGGGGCTGCATTTAAGAGACAGAAATGAGACCGGAGCTCAGGTCTCCTGACTTGGGGGTCATATGCTCTTTGCACTAATTCGGACTTAAGGTGATAATCTACTCATCATTGTCTCAGGAGCTATGCCCGAAGCACCTGGCAAGCTTTGAAGATTTGTTATTACTTTGCCTTATGGAAGCTTAAAAAGTCACGATCATAAAACAATTAGCGCGATTCTGCTGATCTGGAAGCAATGTCACTTGAATTGAGATGGATTTTCCCTTTTACTTTTTTCCCCCTGTGGGCTAAGTGTAGTTGAACGGAGTTTTCTGAGATGGCATTTCTCAGATATCGCTTCATTCAATATTCTATATCCCTCCTGTGGCTGGAAATACCCAGTTGCTCCTTAACTTTAATTCTGACAGATTATCAATGTGTCTAAATGGGAACCAGTTGCTGCAGAATCAGTGGCAAAGGAGATTGTTCAGCAGAAGCTAGAAGCAGATGCCAAGCTCCTGGGATAGATGTCGGGTAGGGGACACATCAAATTACTGACTGGACTCGGGGTGGCCACGTCAGGAAGTGTGGAGGAAGTGGTAGAGCTGCAGTTTTTTCTAGTCACGGTGGTTCAGATCATCTCCTTGCATGAATTTAAGTGAAAATATGCAAAATTGCGATAGTTACAATGAACTGCCCAGGCTTTTATTCTTTAGATGCTCAGACTGATATCTCTACTCTAGATTGAAGTTTCATGCATTTTCCACTCATTAGGAAAACAGCGTGGCATAATGGGAAACGCACACATCTCTGACAAGCTGTGTAACTTACCTAGGTCACTTGCTCTCTTTGTATCTTTTTCTCAGCTGTGTAATGGGGATACAAGAATGCAGAGGGTGAGAAGTTCAATTGTGTTGATGTGTATGAAGTACTTTAAAAACTTAAAAGTGCCAGACAATACGGGTTTATAAAAGAAGTTTTCTTCCTAGCAGAAAGAGGAGGTTTATATTGACTTTTTAAATTGAGGATGTTCCATGCCTCTCCCATAGTGCCAACTGTCTATAGGAGGAGTTTTATGTCCATCTGGAAAAAATGATGTGATACCTTCTGACTTCCCTCTCCACATTAGAAAGTAAGCTTCATGAGGGCAGGCTCTTTTGAATGTTTGGATTGTGTGTGTGTGCTCAAAGTGCTTATGCCAGTACCAGATATACAACCTGTGCCCAGTGACCATTTGTCAAATGACAGAATGATTTAAAGCAGGGAGGCACAGGCATCTATTGCTGCTCATCTTTCCACGCTCTGTGTGTGTGTGTGTGTGTGTGTGCATGTGTGTGTGTGTGTGTAAGGGACATGGGAAGATCTGGGCAGTAAGAATATTTCCTTACATAGCTTCCATCTCACCTTAACTGCTAACCATTTCACCTCCTGGTTTCAGATTTTGGGTCACGTAGCAACTGCTCAAGGATACTGGCATTCTAATTCAAGTCACAATTCAAATCCCACTAGTTCTGGTTGCTCTTGGATCAACACGTTAATGTAGTGAGCTTAATGATACCCTACCAAGCCCTGAAAGTCTTACAGAGATACACAATTACCAAAACCTACCTAGGAGGCCAGCACATTCAAAGACTCACTAATGGGATTCAAGGGGGAGCACTGATGATACAATCATTCTTTAAATGAAGAGTTTTTTGTGTCAGAGTTAAAGCCAGTCAGAGGAGCAGGGGGTTGGCTTTATGATTTATACAAACCCACAAGCACATCAGTGGTAATTTGAGGTTGGCTGAAACATTGAATGTCCAATTTCTATTGAGTCCTGGAAGGATATTACCTAGATTTATCTAGGTAAGCTGTGTGGGTCAGATGGGATCCATAAGTATGTCATCAATAATATTTACTGATCTGCTATTTAAGGAATTTTAATGAAAACGAAGTCAGATGAAGTGAACTGTTTCTAATCTGATTTCACTGCATCAAGCTAAACCCTTCTCTACTAATCTAAAGCCCAGGGAATCTAACAAAAAACAAATAAGTAGTGATCAGTAGACTGTAGGAAAACTGCAGGCTGCAGGCCTGTGCCCGCTGCTAATTTCGTGGGAGCTCTCCATTCTCACTTGCCTGGAGACTCAGAGAGCCGTTCTGTCCCCAGGAGCAAAAGCAGCTGTCGGAGCTTTTTCTCACCTTAGGGTAGAAAGTAAAATATCTCAAGACTGGACTTGTCATTGAAAGGTATGACTACCCCTTTAATCTCTTAGAATCATTTGCTTCTTCAGGTTACTGAACCCAGCATTTCCTGCAGATAAATTCAGGATGATTTTAGCATGACTTGGAATTCTGAAATCACAGTCTGCACCAGTATGATGCTCTTTCAACTGCTTGGAAAGGAAGAGAATTCTGTCATCTAATATTACTATTATTTTTTTCTCTGTTCAATATTTCATCAAAGTAACACATTCATATGGTAAAATATTCAGTAGAAGGACTCGTAATGAAAGATAAGTTTCTTACCCAACCTTTCCTACTTTGTGTTAATTTTCCAGAGACAGCGGCATTTTCTGTTCTTTTTATTTCCTCTCATCTTTTTCTCCATTGTATGATTATAATGCTTTCTCTTGGTCAAGTTCAACTATAATCTATTAATTCTCTGCTAAGAAAGAGTGTAGTTAATATATACTATTATCTCCCAGTACTTGTGCCTCCTCTTTGACTTAACTTGTTAGCTATCTTTGTGTCATATGTTACACACCTAAAACTATGTTTCTTTACACATCTAACATACTCAGTATTCCTTGCCTGCTTGCTTGTTAGATTAAAATATTAGTGCCCTGCCCCATTTTCTCCTCCACTCTCATTGCCAGCTTCTGTCTCTTGTCAGTGCAACCTTGAAGAGTGTCGAGGCCGATCGCATTTGCGTTCTGTTTTGGACCCATGTTTCAGTTTTATATGTTTTACTGATAGGCAACTTCTAAAAGTAGAAAGCCAACAAACACTTGCTATATCGTTATATTTAAATGTGTTGCCCAAGATCTCTGAACAGCCCAGGTGCCCATCAGGAGATGAGTGAATAAAAGTTGTGATTCATTCATATAATGGAATGCTATGCAGCAGTAAAAAAGAAGGGACTCTTATCTTTTGCAACAGCATGGATGGATTATTATGCTAAGTGTAATAAGCCAGTCAGTGAAAGACAATTACTGCATGATCTCACTTCTATCTGGAATCTAATGAACAAAATAAACTGATCAACAAAGTTAGAAACAGAGGTATGGATACATGGAACAGACTGACAGCTGTCAGAGGGGAGGAGGAAGGGAGAACTGGATGAAAGAAGGTGAAGGGACTGTCCAAAGAACATATGTACATAAGCCATAGACATATACAAGAGCATAGTGCTGGTCGGAGGGAAGGGGGCAAGGGCTGGGGGGAGGTGGGCAAGGTGGGGGAAAATGGGGACATCTATAATAATGTAAACAATAAAAATAAATTAAAAACTAAGTGTGTTGGCCACATAAATTAGCAGCATGGAAGGATTACAGTTCTTTCTATGAAGGCTCACCATTATAATCTCTGTTCAGGCTAACATATCAAAGGGGTCTTCATGACCCAAACAGCAAAGAGATTGCTTTCTAAATAATTGATTTTTTATCAACTACCAAAGCAATAATCATTTTAGACATTGAAAAATGCAAAGGAGGAAAGTGTAAAGAATTTAAAAAATAACAAAAAATTCCACTCCATGAAAGTATATAAAAAATGTTAATATGTGTTATTTCTCAACTTGATTTTTTTATTTTTTAAATATATTTTATTGATTATGCTATTACAGTTATCCCATTCCCCCCCTTTATTCTCCTCCACCTTGAACACCCCCTCCCACTCACATTTCCCCCCTTTAGTTCATGTCCATGAGTCATACATATAAGTTCTTTGGCTTCTACATTTCCTATACTATTCTTAACCTACCTCTGTCTATTTTCTACCTACCATTTATGCTACTTATTCTCTGTACTCTTCCCTGCTCTCTCCCCCTCCCACTCCCTTACTGTCAACCCTCCATATGATCTTCGTTTCTGTGATTCTGTTCCTGTTTTGATTGTTTGCTTTGTTTTTGTTTTTGTTTTAGGTGTGGTTGTTAATAACTGTTGAGTTTGTTATCATTTTACTATTCATATTTTTTATCTTCTTTTTCTTAGATTAGTCCCTTTAACATTTCTTATATTAAGGGCTTGATGATGATGATGAAGTCCTTTAACTTGACCTTATCTGGGAAGCATTTTATCTGCCCTTTCATTCTAAATGAAAGCTTGGCTGGATAGAGCGATCTTGGATGTAGGTCCTTGCCATTCATGACTTGGAATACTTCTTTCCAGCTCTTTCTTGCCTACAAGGTTTCTTTTGAGAAATCAGCTGATAGTCTTATGGGAACTCCTTTGTAGGTAACTGTCTCCTTTTCTCTTGCTGCTTTTAAGATTCTCTCCTTATCTTTAAACTTGGGTAATATAATTATGATGTGCCTTGGTGTGCTCTTCCTTGGGTCCAACTTCTTTGGGACTCTCTGAGCTTCCTGGACTCCCTGGAAGTCTATTTTCTTTGCCAGATTGGGGAAGTTCTTCATTAGTTGTTCAAATAAGTTTTCAATTTCTTGCTCTTCCTCTTCTCCTTCTGGAACCCCTATGATTCAGATGTTGGAATATTCAAAGATGTCCTGGAAGTTCCTAAGGCTCTCCTCATTTTTTTGAGTTCTTGTTTCTTTATTCTGTTATGGTTGAATGCTTCTTTCTTTCTTTTGGTCCACACCGTTGATTTGATTCCTGATTTCCTTCCTGTCACTGTTGGTTCCCTGCACATTTTCTCTTATTTCACTTAGCATAGCTTTCATTTTTTCATCTAATTTTCAACCATATTCAGCCAATTCTGTGAGCATCCTGATTACCAGTGGTTTGGACTGTGCATCTGATAGGTTGGCTATCTCTTCATTGCTTAGTTGTATTTTTTCTGGAGACTTAATCTATTCTTTCATTTGGGCCATTTTTTTGTCTGGGTGTGCCTGTTACATAGTAAGGGGCGGAGCCTCAGGTATTCACAAGGGTGGGGCAACCCACATGGCTGTATTGTGAAGCTGTATGTAGGGGAGGGGTCGAAGAGGGAATGAAGCTGCTTGCTTCACTCTCTGCAGGCTTTCAGTCACTTCCCCTACTACCCACAATCAAATCGGGCCCTTCTGGTGCTGATTCCTGGGTGGGTGAATTTGTGGACATTCTAGGACCCTGTTGATCTCTCGAATGAACTCTTCTGTGAGGCTGGGAGTTTCTCCCGCTTCTGCTTCAACCCTCACTGGTGTTTTCAATTAGAGGTTTAAGGCTTTATTTCCCCTCGCTGGAGACCTAGGTTGTGTGGTCTGTCTTGCTCCCCAGTTTCTCCTCCCTGTTTATCTGCTTGTGAACGTGGGACCACCCAGTCTGCAATTTCCTGCCTTGCTGGGTCCTCCAGCTGTGGCCTTGCTGTGAGTCCCCTCTGCCCTGCTTCCTATCTCCGTCCCTCCTACCAGTTTGGATGAATGTTTCTTTTTTAACTCCTTGGTTGTCAGACTTCCATGCAGTTCAATTTTCTGTCAGTTCTGATTGGTTTTTGCTTTTAAATTTGTTGTTGTCCTTTTTCTGGTTGTGCAAGAAGGCACAGTGTGTCTACTTATGCCTCTATCTTGGCTAGAAGTCCTCAGTTTGATTTTTTATCTGTTCAAATGGTAGACTGACTGATGAATCAGATTGGCCACTCCAATACTGCTTCAAGGCTCAGCAGGGGTGTAGTGGGTGTTCTCAATTACTACAGGCAAAGTTAGAGAGACTACTTTCCCAAACCCTGCAACCCATCCTGCTATCCTATACCATACTTTATTGGAATAGTAAATACTATTTGCTTGAGCCCCTAAACACCTGTGGTCGTCATAGCAACATTTCCTTGTGTCTTCATGTATGATTTTTTCCCCTCCTTGCTATCATAGAGAAAGCATGTTCCTCCTTTGCCTTGCCAGGAATTACCAAGACTATTCTAACTGAGTATATTTCATGGGTGAAAGGGCATGTTCTAGTCATTTACCTGAGGCAACAGGCATAACTGGGTCACCCAGAGTAGCCTTCTTAAGCAGGAGTCACTGCCATGTGAAACTGCGACTCTTTACCCTTGCCCTTGTTTAAAGAGAAATCTGCTTCACCAGCCACCTTCCTGATTTCTCGTCACCGTACCACCAACTGTAGTTTCTTGATAGTCACAAACAAATTCTTATAAAGATCCAAACTTTTTCCATTTCTCATCTTTCCTGATCTCTCCGTGGCATTCATCATTGCTGCCTGCAGCTTCGTCCTCATTCTCCTTCCCCTTGGGTTCTGACGCTTGCTCTTTGAGGTCTCCTACTGTCTTAGTTCAAGCTGCCTAACAAAATACCATAAGCTGGGTGACACAGACAACAGAAATTTATTTTCCCGATTTTAGGGGGTGGCAAAATCAAGATCAAGGTGCTGACAGATTCAGTGTCTGGTGGAGACCTGCTTCCTGGTTTGCAGGTGGCCACCTTCTCTCTATATCTTTATTCAGTGAAGACCCAAATCATCTCTCTAGTGTCTGTTCTTATGAGAGCACTAATCTCATTCATAATAGCTCTGCCCTCATGGCCTACTTACTTCCCAAATGCCCAACCTGAAAAAACCATCATACTGGGGACTAGGGTTTCAACATTTGAAGTTTTTTTTTTGGAGAAACATTCAGTTGACAGCACCTACCTCAGAAGGCTTCCTTTTTCTTTTCTATTTTTTTAAAATTACTCTACAACTCGACTTGCTCCCTTCCTACAGTGGCCAATGTAATTTTTCTAAAAATTTCTTCTCATTTTGCTTTCTTCTCTTTCTTTGCTTCCTTTCAGTAATGATGTGGTTCAACCTTAGCTCTACATAGTTGACCTCAAATCTATATGTTTGCCCTCTCCATTGTTAGCATTTGCAACTGTTTGGAATAGAGGTCACCTGACTCATCAGGACAAAAGGCCCAAACCGAACTCCTCTTCTTCCTTCTTCTTTCTGCAGTAATTCTAGCATTCTGGTTACTAGGTTCAAAACCCAATAATCATCCTCTACCTCTTCTCTTGGCTCCCTTCCTTCAGTGGATTTTTCAATCCTGTTCTTTTTATCTCATAATATCTGATGTTCTTCTCTGTGCCCCCTGCTGCTTTGCTTTCTTAGTTCTGATTCTCAGATAATTCTAGAATAAAGATAGAATGCTCTATATGAATGCTTGAGAAACATGGCATACCATCATATGATATAATGAGCAGTCTTACCTTACTCATTTCAATAACCATCTACCTGCTTTTCCCTGGGCTCTTCCAGGAGCACAGCTTCCCACCCCTTCTTCACTGAAAAAATATATTTCCTCTATCATCTGATTAATAAAATCCAAGATCCAAAACTAGTGTTATTTTCATACTTATACTTCATATTCTATTACATGTGCAACAGAAATAATTTTTCAGTAGTTTTTGTGGCTTTCCCTCCTAACTCCTTACTGGAATGAGAGCTGCCTAAAGCAGGAACTTACTGCCTGTGCATTGCTGTACTTCCAGTGTTTAGCATAGAGCCTAGAATGTAGCATGTTCTCAACATTTGCAGAACAGATGAATCAATCAATGAATGAATAGAACTGTTCTCACCTTGTGTTTTCTGGTCTCCATGACTTTGTAGAGAGCACTCACATTTATTGGGTACTTGTTGTTATAGACTAAATTATGTTCCCCCAAAATTTATATGTTGAAACCTTAACCCCTAGTACCTCAGAGCATGATTGTATTGGGAGGAAAGGATTTCGAAAAGGTAATTAAGTTCAAATGGGTAGAATGGGTCCTAATCCAATCTGACCAATGTCCTTTTAAAGAGAGAAAATTTGGACACACAGAAAATGATTTATGCACCAGGGATTCGTGTGCATAAAGGAAAGGCCATAATGGAAGGTCACAATGGAAGGCCATAATGGAAGGTAACCATATGCAAGCCAAGGAGAGAGGCCTTAGGAAAACCTGCAGACACTTGTATCTTGGACTTTTAGTCTCTTCAACTATGAGAAAAAAATGTTGCTTGTTCAAACCACCCAATATGTGCTATTTTGTTATGGCATCCCTTATAAAATAATACACTTGCTCTTGCCAGACACTTTGTTAAACTTTTTACATGTAATGCTAATGAAAATCCTGAGATGCAGATATTTTTTATGATTCCCATCATGTAGATGAAGAATGAAAGAGTTAATTGAGACATTAATTAACTTCTTTATGGCAACACAGCCAGAATTTGGAATGTAGGCAACTCTATTCATGTTCTCCCCTCCAACTGGACCAGCCTCCCCTCTTTTCTGAGCACTCAAACTCTGACAGCCTGTAAAGCCAGAGGAAGTGTCCTTTAATTGAATTCCTGTATTCTGGATCTGAATGTGCATTCTAATAATTGTTCTTCTGTCTTATTTTTGTCTTCAACTTTGTATAAGTGCTTGCTAGCAATCTGGCTAGCTCTCCAAGACTAGACTTCTGCATTATTCATTACAGCCCTTTGACATTAAACCCAGACCCCTTCTGGGACTGGAGTCTGTTCACATACTTGGCCCTGACTACTGGTTGATAGGTATCCCTGGCATAAACAGAGAGCAGTTGACATGTAATTATAAACTCACTTGTCTTAGAATTCCATGTTGCTCTTTTCTGTCAGATGCACAGGAATCCCTGCTAGCCTGATACTTATTACATCTCTGCATCATCATTGCTGATATTTCCCTATAGCCTTTATATATAGCATTCTACCCCTTAAATGTGGTTTTCCCCAGAATTAGAAGCTGAGTCTCTCCTAAAACCTCACGTTTACCATTAGTTCTGTTAAGCAGTCAATATCTGGGTGTAATTTGTGATAGACAATCCTTAGATCATTGTCAATGATCTGCTTGTTCATTCACCTTTGCTTTCTTTTGTTCTTTCATTTATCCATCAGACTAAGAACTTTTCATATTCCAGGCATAATGCCATGTGGTAACTTTGGACTCAGTTTCCTTAATTTGATACTAACTGCCCTTCAACCCACCCACCCAACAAGCTTTTGATGCTATTAGGAACCTATAAGAAACATTCCCCAAAGTAAGCTACACTAAAATGTAATTTGAAGACATGTTACTGATGAGATTTAGGTGTCTTCCTACATGTTACCAGGAAGCAATCTAAAATGAAATCAATGGAAATAAGCTTCAAACTGGGATACTCTAACACGTCATGAGGATTTTTTAAATGGAGGAAAACAATAGTATAATGATAATGGACAACTAAAACTTCCGAGGCTCTGGAAGAAATACTGAAAAAGGAACACTGGAAAAGGATCAGATTTGTGCTACTCCAGGCACTTTGCATGAGAGAGAAACTACAGCCAATGTGAGCATGTTAGTAAAGGGTGGCATTTTAATAGAATACTTAGGTTTAGCAAACATTTTTGGGAAATGACTGTATGCCAGACAACTGTAAGGAGTACAAAGGTGAATCAGAAATAGTTCCTGTCCTCAAGAAGGGAGAAAACAAACACATTAAATCCTAACCCTCCAGGGGACAGGAATGGGGCTAGTGTAGCTCTTAGCAACATCAAGGGTGCTATTATCTGAAGTGCACCAGGTACTGTCAGGACTGAAATTTCTTATCCTCTGTTCTTCATAAAACAAAATATTTGGTATAATCCCAGATCTGCCTAAGGGTAGGCAATGAAACAAATAGAAATAGAAACCAGTATATTTTGATGGGTGATTGGAGAACTATGCTGGATATTTTATATTTTCCTCTCCTATTCCGATCCATCTTTCTCCACCAGATAGGTAAAGAGTGTGTGAAATAATCAATCAGGCTTTCTTGCTCCTGGGATCCCACAGGGAGAACAAAATGATGGGAGAAATGAGGTCAGAGTATTGTTTCCTGGCTCCTTCTTTCTTGCTGGATTATGTTAAACTGGCTATCTATCCCTGAAAGGAAGCTTACCTCTTTTCACTTTCAGCTCTTCTGAATCCAAGCATCATCCCTGCCACCCTTTGGACTTAGGGTAGTAACATATGTGTTCTTACTAGCTCTGGATTCTGCACATTCGTCATGGTTCCCCTTCATTTTGGTTATATCTTTGCAAATAGCTCCCTTATTAAGTCTTCACTGAATTATCACAATATGAGAGTGCACTCTTTTTCTACTTGAAACTCTTACTTGATTCGGGAACCAATCAAAAGGACTAAAAAGGGGCAGGATAGAGGTAGATCCCTGAACCTGATGACTAGACAACATGGGCGTGGTTGTCTAGAAAGATAGGCAGTGCTGGGACTCAAGCACTGTGCAGATTCCTAGGCTTTATTCCTGATGCTGTGTGAGGGAGCTACTGGGAGCCTAGAACCCGAGAGACCACTGTTCATAGGCCTGAAAACTGGCAATGCCACTATTTTATGTGTTTGGGACTGCAGCTTAATTCCTTATCTCATGGAGCAAGAGTTATCAGTGTTCTGGCTCTTTCAGAGGCCATGGTGGGAACTAAAGCCCTTAAACGGGGCTGTAAATGGCATCAGCTTTCAGAACAAGTTGGAATCAGAGAGAATAAGACAAGTTCTCCGTTTGGATTTAATAACCTTAATGCCATTTTGTTTCCTTTTTAGAAGCACACTTCCCATATTCAGCACACTACCTTCTGTAAAGAGGTTTCCATTGTATCTCTGCATTGACCAGCTGATAAAATTAATATCTAATTGGAGCTATATTTCTCACTACAAAATAATGAGGCAATCTGTTTTATAAATCAGTTATATCCTTTTAGATTTCTAAATCAGTTGATTGTCTTAGGCAAGGCTGAAGATGAGAACTTGAAGTAGAAAAGAACCAGGAAACTCGAAAAACTGAGCAGCCTCACCGACTCACACCGTAAGTCCACACATTTAGAGTTGCTTGGCTAGTAGTGGCGGTGTGGGCCCAACTGCAGTGTAATTGCAAGTCTGGGAATGGAGTCTGTCACTGTCCGTGAAAGACAGTTAAAATAACTGGTCTTTATAGGGTTTTAGAATTGTTAGTACTACACTAAAGCAGAAATGTCTTCCAGTATTAAGAAAACAGGGCTCTTGGAGAGTTTTCACTAAGTTCTAGATGGGACCAAAATTTAAAGATAACATTGGTCCACTTGGTCAACCATTCAGGCAGCTGCACTCTCCATGGGTAAACCCACATGATTTCCTTAAACATGTATTCTAAAATAGCTTAACTATGATAGAGATGTTCAGATGTGGTTTACTTTTCTTGGTTGTAAGAGAAAATGTAAGTGATAAGTGATTGCAACATAAATTACTGACTTTATTTACCTTAATTTCTCTTCAACGTGTCAGATATGATTTATGTGGTCTAATCTATACCCTTTGTGAATGAACACATCCGTATTGTCCAAATGTCAAAGCAGATGACTTGGATATATAAAAATATTTGACAAACTCAGCAAGCAAAGTCAGTAAGGAAAAGCCCAATGTCTAAGGCTCACACATGTGCCCAGGAGTCCTCTGGTGGACAAGCACACATTTTACAAAGAGCTAGACGGTTTTGGCCCTTGTTTTATCAAGGGTCGAGAGTACAAAAGTGAACTAAATAACAGAAATCAAAAGGCAAACATTGACACCAGAAGCTCACAAGACTTAGCAAGAAACACATTCTTAAAAGTCATTAAACATATTTGAAAAGAAATTCAAGCTGTGGGGACCGAGCTCTGAGATCAGAACAATAAGCTCCGTGAATTGGAACAGAGGCTTTCTGATAGAAATGTCTACAGTTTTGAAGAATGCTTTTCCCAGACAAGCTTCTTTGTGAAGGGATTTTTTTTTTTTTAACAAACATGCCTATTTTTGACTCAGCTCAGAAATGAAATATTTCAAAGTCCCTTTCAAACTCAACATCTCTAAAATTATTCCTTCAGTATGACACTTTAAGGGAAGTAAAGTACTGAGATTAAGAGGAATATCAAATTTGTGAGATATTCACAGCCACGATAAAGACAAACAAAAATCCTGACCACTCCCATTAATTTTTTTAGTGGTTTAGGCAAAACAAAAAATGCCATTTGGAAAAGATAACAATATTAGCAAGGCTGGGAAAATGTTTCAAAATTCAGTTTTGGCAAAAGGAAGCATAAGACTACAATAATTTTTCCTAGGTTTAAGAGTTTTAAAAAGGAAGTTTTTAAGAGAACTATTTTTACATGTATTGTTTTTGAAAATAACATCATAATTTTTCCTAACTAATGACAATGTGTATAAAAAATTATCTCCAAATAAAAATAGTTTCTGGGGAAGTGAAATCAAACTCAAAATTAATTTATCTAGGTAAACTACTAATGGTCTTATCCATACATTCCATTGAGACTTAATCATTCAATCATAGTTTTGATTGGTTTGATATTTATCATGTACAAAAATGACAAATGAGTAATTTACATGAATGGGTTAGAATCAGAGAATATCTTGTCCAATTTGATTCTGTGTGGAAATATGAAGAGATCTGTGAAGACGTATATTTACATGCATCTATGAATCTGTACATTATAAATGTGAGCTACAGGAAGTTGCTTTTTCTTGATAAGTGGCTCAAGCTTGTACTGTTCTTATTTTGGAAGGATGTTCCTCCCTGCTAATTCTCAGGGGGTATTATTCTTATTTCTCTGCAGCACTCATGGTCTCCAGATATTGGCCCAACCAAATCCTCTTCTTTCTATGAATAAACCATATATGTTGTTTTACCTGTCTAGTTCTCATTCCTTATGTGGGTACCAACCCAGGCTAGCCAGTCAGATCTAACTGGCCCTTACAATATTTCAATAGGAAGTTTCCCTAACATTTGATATGTGGATACAGGAAGAGAGGCTTCTTCTTTGTGCAGGACCATATGTTGTGAAGACTAGGGCTAGAATGCCAACAGCCTTCTTTTCTAGCTGCCTGTATGAAAAGCTGCAGAATAAAGCCAGAGAGGAAAGCAGAGCAAAAGACAGCCAGGACCTAACCCTGCTCAGAGAAGTGGACTCTCGAACACGATGACTCCTTTTCTGTTTTAGGTTTGTTTGTGTTGGGTTTCTGTCCCTCACAGCCAGAATAATTCTGCCTAATTCAAAGAACATAATTTACAGCAAATTGTAAGACAATGCATCTTGTTCTTACCTAAACATGGCAAAAATGAGCTTTCTACGTGTTCTCACATCCACAATGAGAGAGAAAAGTAAGAATTCTTGCTTCAATATATATCGAACACAGACTTTTAGTGCATTTTATAAACTGTGTTAGTGAATGACATGCTTTAGCTTGCTAGTTAATTTATAAAGATATGAAAAGAGCAACATTTACATGTGAGAAGCATGATCACCTTAGTAAAAAATATATTGTTAATGACTCATATTTTTCATTACATGAAACCAAATTATTGTTTTGACAGAATTACTTAATGACACAGCATGATCTGGCCATGTAGGTAGGATGTTTTAGGTAAAGGGATCAAAAGTTTAGGGAGGTTAATGGCAAAAGATCCAGACGAATCCATTATACCTTAAACCATCCCTATCTTCTCACTATCTATACCCCCAAACACATGCAAATACACTTCATTATTGTATATTACAAAGAAATATATTTACTGGGTTAAGCACAAATTTCTAGTCAATAAACTAAGAAAAGTTAAATTGCATGAAAAAATTTGGACAAAATTAGATATCCATAGTAAGAAATCCTTGGATCTCAGGCTGTGTCTGTGCACCAGAATGGTTTGACCCCTTTGCCTGAATTGAATACTAGCTCAATTCCACCAAAATACCGTATTTTTCTGAACTAATTTTTTTGAATGGGAAAATCAAGTAACATGAACTGCTTTATACAAGTAACAGCACCTCAGTAACAGAAAACATAGTAAAATATATTAAATAGAATAAACAGTTTTGAGTAAATCCTTAATGTAGTCTAGTTTTATCATTATCATTCTTTTTGGCTTCATGAGAGAGTTGGAAGGAAATCTTCTGTTTTCCACCACAATGAAATATCTGTTTAAAAACTGTATAACAACAGATCTTCAAGAACTCTAGACAAAAATGTTTGTGATGAAATACCAACAGTACCCTAATGGTAATATTTTATTAAAATCATGAAGCATAATGGAGACAACCGTACTTGAACAACAATTTAAACAAGAAAAAATAAATTCATGATTTATATTTCTTTATTTTAGGAAATATAAGAAAATCCTTATTTTGTATGGTGAGGATATGGTGCTCTGTAGCATAATTTTTAAGGAAAGTATGTTGGGCCTGAACAAAATATCATGATAGAAAAAATTAATTTATTTTAGTAGCCGAGAGCTTGCTGATAGAATTAAATGGATTTAAATCTCAATTCCCAAATTTTTTGGCTTATATGATCTTGGCAAAAATATTTAAGCTTTTTATATTTGAATTTTTTCATCTAATAATGGAGATAATAAATAGTTTCTTAAAAATTTATTTTTAGAGAGAAGGGAAGGGAGGGAGAGAAACATCAATGTGTGGTTGCCTTTCGCATGCTCTCTACTGGGGACCTGGCCTGCAACCCAGGCATATGCCCTGAGTTGGGAATCGCATATGCCATGCAACTGGGAATCGAACCATCAACCCTTTGGTTCTTAGGCCACATTCAATCCACTGAGTCACACCAGCCAGGGATTAAAAAGCACTAAAATGCTCAATAGATGTTAGCTATTTTTATAAAAAATAGAAAATTACTTTATATTACTCTTTAAAAATGGCAAATAATTATGGCTATTAAATTATATATTGTTTTATTTCTGTTGAATTGTTTGAAGGTGAAGTGGTAATCTTATAGGACAAATAATTTTTCTAGGTTAAAATAAAGGATCTGTAATTTACTTACTAGTAGGGTTGTACATATACATTTTTGATCAGTCAGTGAATTCTGACAAATGCTTTTTAAGATTTGCCTGATGTGGTTCAAAGCTCTAATCTCTTGCCTTTTCTTATTATTGCAATCAACTCTTTCCCGGATGCTAGCAGAGTCAGTGGTAAAGATGTTAAAAGTTAATATAGCAAGCAGCAATATTGTCATAATAGCATAATAAGCAATTAATCAGGAAAAATGCCCTCTGACAGAAAACTATCCTTGAGTGTGTTTTGTGTTAAGCTCTTCTGTTTTGTGAGATTGATTAAATGGTTCTTTTCTATTAAATTATTGTAGAGAAAACAGCTGTTTCATACTGAAGGTCGTGACATATGTTATTGGTTATTTAGGCCAATATAGCAAGGTTTTCAGTAATGAGTCTTAGGTAGAATGTTCACTTGAAAGTGCTTTCTTTGCTCACATTGCATTCTCCTGAGGTTTTATTAAATTGAAGTATTAAATACAGTACTAATGACTTATGAGTGAAAATGCATTGAATTAAATGATGCAAAAAATACATCAAGCATTTGATTAAAACAATGTTAAATACTTATGCACAGGCCAAAGATGAAAAGAAAATGCAAAAGGTCTTGCTTTTATATTGGTTTAGAGCTTCCAGGCTTCTCCTTTCATTATTAATCATACTTGGCTGCATAGAACACTTGTGCTCTGTCAGTTCTTTGTAGTTGCTGCCATTGTGTGAAGATGGATATGCCTTTTTTCTTCCCTCTTCTCCCAAAAGATGAATTCTCCATCTCAATAGCTTCCTCATAGCATGTGCACTTATCTTTGCATTTTGTGCACTGGCGGAAGACATGCTTCTCCATTTCTTCGTCTCTTGGAAATGCATGACAAGTGCCTTTTCCTCCATCTGGTAGCTCTCTACAATATCAGCTAACTGACACTTGCCTTTGGTAACATACAGTGACACCAATGACAAGTAGTTCGCTCCCCACAAGGTGCTCATCTCTGTCTGTATGTCTCTTTTTGTTTCTCTCTCACTCTCTCTCTTCCATTGTCCCTCCTTCCCTCCTTTCCTTCTTCCATCTTTCCCTTTTCCTTGTCTCCTGAATTACTTTTAAAATACTAATTTGAATCCAGTTTTAATCAAGAGCATTCACTAACTTGGTTTCAAATAGAGACAACAGTGTATAATATTCAAGGGACTAGATGTGAGTTCTAAAGAGGTACTTTTTCTGTACCTGGACATTTAAGTAGCCTTCCATAATTCTTTATATATATACATATATACATATACACATGCTTATACACATATGCGTGTTCTATAATTCTTTATGTATGTGTATGTATATATAGACCGTGGCATCTTGTAGGTAAGAGGCATGTAGTTGATTCTTGTTATTTCTAGTACTTACGTTCTATAACGTTTCTAAGAACACTACATTAGTGAGTACTGAACTCTTGCTCCTGGGGGAAATACAGGTTAGGTTCTCATGAACCTCTGCTCACAACATTTTCATTAGCCAAAACACCATTTGCATTACATACATTTGTTTATCAATGTCCTTATAAAATGCACCAGTCTCATCAGTGTCGAAAGCCTGTTCTTCCACATAAACTTTTATTTGAGTAATACCTAGTGGAAGTTTAAAAATTGTTTCACAGCCTTTCAATCTGCAAAACCTATCTTGCTGGCAAGTTTAATACTTTTCACACATATCACTTTTTGAATCATGCAAATCAGCCAGCATTATCCTAACCCTAGATAATGTGACTAATTTTTTTGACTTTCATCCTTATAACAAGGCTCTTCACTGTACTTCTTTTTATTGGTTGTCATCTCATGAATCTACAAATTTAGTCAATTTTCTATCTTTTTTTGTAGCTTCATTACATACTATGTTACTTTAGCACTGCCTGGAGGAACCTCACGTACAGATTAGTGAATTTCCCCTTCCTTTTTAAGGATGTATCATATTGTTGTCCCATTAATACTGAATTCATGCCCCAAAGCACTATAACTCATGTCTGAGAAAAACTTATCTAATACATGATCTTCCTGCATTTAGGAATACTAGACAGCAAGTCAGCATTATGCTTGGGTCCATGTTAAATGGTAAAATTATGAACAAAAAGCAAAAAATGTAAAAAAATGTAACATTACATAGATCACAAAAAAACTCATTTTTATATTACCAGAGCTGAGTAAAAAGGCCGAGTGTCATCCTGTTTGGCTTTCAGCTGAGTGTGCATTTCAGGTGACAATTTTTTCACTGCTCTGTGTGTGGAGGTGAATGATTAAAAAAAAAAAACAAAACGCCACCATATTGATTTTGGGGTTACAAGTAAATTTTATTGAGTTGATGAATTTGCAAATATAGAGTCCATGAATAATGAGGATCAACACTATTTTTCTTTTACAAAATAATAGGAATTCAATAAATGTTTGCTGACAAATGAAAAGTACATGCTATGTGCAAAGCTATTTCTCAAGATTCAATGAATTAACATTACTTATTAGAAACTATAGACAGTTTTATGCCAAAAGTCTAAAACTTAAAGAAAAATCTTGCATGCATACTTTAATATTATGCTCTCATGATACTGCATGCTTTCTTCAAGGCATAGTCTAACCAGTTAATCTTCCTTCTCCGTGATATTAAAGGATTTTCTTTTCACGTAAAACCATAGGGCATATCTATAAGTAGTGCTCATCTGGTTAAAAGCAACTAGCAACTCTGAGGTACTGCTGTCATGAAAACTATCCGAAAGTCTCACTTTTAATAAAGGAAAAACCAAAGTCAGCTAGAAGTCATCATATTCAACTTACATTTACCATAAAATCTAATTATGACTAATGGAGATGTGATTTTTTTTGAAATGTATGATAACGCTAACCTTTACACAGAAGTCAGTGCAACCCACTGAGACACATAAACTTTAGGTTGATTTTCAATTAGCAAAGACTTTGAATTGACCTACACTTATTCTCTTGCTTGTTTCGCTTTATGTCAAGGACAAACCTCGACAAATGTTTTCATTCTAAATGGTTGTACATCTAGTGATGTGGCCTGGAACCCTGGCTAATAGCCAAAGTAATGTGCCGATGTGGGAAGTCAAATCTATCACCACCACCAACTAACAAATTAATTTGTTTACTTAGTCAACAAATATTCATCGAGTGCTGACAGATATTCATTGAACACATTCCAGGCCTATGTTAAGTGCTAAGAATAAATTCTGAATAAAGCAGGAAAGGTTCCATCCCCATGAAGTGAGTAGTCTATACGAAGTGGTACCCACTTCACATGAAAAAGAGAGATAATGGTAATGCAGTTTGTGAAGGGTACCACAGGGGAAATATATACAGTGAAGGAAGAAAAGGATGGTTGTAGCTGTGTGGGGACAGCTGTTAGATGGCCTGTTTAAGGGTTTCATTAAGAAAGGGATTTTTAAACTCAAATTTGACAAAGAAAAGTATCCTTTTATGTGGAAAACCGTGAAGCCTATTGCAGACATAGGGAACAATAAGTAATATGGTTCCGAGGTTGCTGTGACCTTGCCTTGTTTTAGGAACTGTCAAATACCCATAGTGAGCAGGAAGATTTGAGACGAAGCACTACTGGAAATTTGGCCATTGGTAGACCGTGCAGAACCTTGCAGGACAGGATACGTTTGTAGTTACTTCTAAGTATATTTGGGAGCCAGTGAAGAGTGCTAAAAAGGAAAGTGATCATTATCTGAATTGCAGTTTAAAAAGCCTCTTTAGGCTGCTGCATGAAGAATTCAGGTAGGGTGCAGGTTAGGAGTCAGGGAGACCAGTTAGGGGCTGTTGCAGTGGTTGAGGTAAGAGAAGACGGTAATCTTGACTTGGTTCACAGCAGTGGAGGTGGAGAGAATATGTGAACTTTCGATATATTATGAATATTGAATGAAATGGACTTACTGCTGGATTGCAGTGTGGGTGAGAGAAAGACAAGAGATAGAGGATTACTCTTAGACTTCTGGCTGGGTTAGCTGGGAAGATGGTGCCCCTATTTACAGAATAGAAAAGATTTCATATCTGACTTTGAGACATCCAACTTAAATTGGCAATTGGCTTATACAGTAAGGGTAATCAAAGTCAGTATTACAAGCAGTTAGGTGGCTTTTGAAGTTATAGAAATGGATGGGATCATCTTTGTAAAGTAGGGCATAATGAAAGAAGACCTGGGAGAAGTTCAGAGGGACTTCATTGTTTAACAGAGAAGGACCTCACATAAGTCATGGAAAACAAAGATATAAACAAAGACATAACCAGCAGCATGATATAGGGACAAAGGTGTTTCTGATTCAAGAAATTGTTTTGGGGGGCCAGAGATTGGGCTGTAGCCTTATCTCTACCATGACCTAGTTAGACGCAATGTATTGTAGCAGAAGAATCCCGTATGTTAGAGTCATGTAAATTTGGGCTTAGGTCCCAAGGCTGGAATTTACTGGCCAAGAGCAAGATTTTCAAGCTTTTTAAATCTATTCAGCTCCAGATTGTACCTGTAGGATTGTTGTAAAAAGTACATACAATGAAGATAGATCTCTTACTGTGTTTAGCACCAACTATGTCCTAATTTTAAATTGTAGGTGCATATAAATAGTGTTACAATGACTTAAGAGAGAAACAATGAAATTAAAACATTTTAATTAAAAACTTTGCTACTAAGATGTTCTTTATCAAGTTTATGTAGAGTAATATCGAGAGGATGAGGCCAAGCAAGGGATTCCATTTTAGCATCACTTTTGCTGATTTGGATTAGCTACTAATAAAAACTGCTACTTTGATTTGTTGAATACTGAGCAGTTTAAATGTAACTCATTTATTCCAGGCAGCCATCCCATGGGGCGTAATGGGTAATGTTACCACCCCCATGTTATAAGAGACAGAACTATAACCAGGAAATTAAATAATTTTGTCCAAAGTCATTCAGCTAGGTGTGTGTGGTTCTGTTCTTAGACATCACCTTTTACTCTTTAGATGATCTCCAATGTCTTTTCACAAATATCGCCATGTATAGTCTGTTAATTTTTTCCATGTAACATTTAGACTTGGAAAAAATGTAATACATATTTGTTCAAAAAGCAAGAACACCAAGTGACACAGCAAAACCATATGGACTTTTTTTTTATATATAATAGAAAGTAACAGATTAAGTGGACTGAAAAAATTAAGTGCAAGAATACTACTACATACAAGGAAAAAAGGAACATCCAATTAATTGCACACTGAGAATTGTAGGAAAGGAAGTCTGAGACACTTCAAATGTGACTCAGGAAAAAGTTACTGGGATGTGGTTTCAAGAAATAACACAAAAATGGCCTTACTTTATGCTGCCAGTATAGCCTGTTCACAGGGCTGAGAGGCGGCATTTCCAATTTTGGTTGAGGCGACAGTTAATTGCAAACACTGGCTGCAAATAAGGCTTGTCACAGACTGTGGGGTTTCTTCCTCTCCTTGAAATTTAGGTTGCAGGAGCTGACAACTCACTGCCATTAGAAAGAAACTTTTTTGAGAAGAAATGGCTTGAATATACTATTGGAGAATCTGTATCTTTTTAATAGCTCTAATTTCATTTCAATGTAATAAACTGCGAGCACAATCTAATTACTAATGGTAGGGAAATAGTCATTCTCACATCTGATACCTGTAAGGTCTGCATTCTGTGACCTGGGGGTCTTTAGTGTGAACCCCAGGTTCATCTTTCTTGCTACCAGCAGACATTTTCAAAGACTTATCTCTCATCTGTAGGTGGCAGTAAGTTATTACTGTTTATGTTACTCTGACCAGTGGAAGGGGACTTAAATCCAGTTTAGAAAAACAGAATATTGTATAAAGAGAACATTGTTCTACCTTTGGCCCAATATAAAGAACAATAACTCTCAGCTTTTTTTTCAATGGCAGTTTGATTTCTTCCCCCATTTTAATTTTAGGTAAAATTGAAATACTTACGTATTCTCACTAGCTGGATGAACTTACATTTATACGAAGCTAAACAAACTTAGAACAAGAGAGGAAAGCGTTTTGTATTTAAACCAGCAGCTCAAGAAGCTCACTGTTTCTTAAGGTGATGTGTCTACGCAAGATTAGCTCAGATCTTAAAGCTTGCTATTGTATTTATGTTAAGCAGTGGGATTTGGCTTCCAAGTATATGCATACAGAATATCAAATAATTATTCTTGCAATTCCACAATAGAAGGATTTCTGTTTAAATCATTTACTGAGCATGATTTCCATGCTCGGGGTTTAAAAGAAACAAACAACGCCCCCCACACACATACAACGTACACACATGAAAAAGAAAAGAATTGTTAGCTTGCTGTTTTTTTTGGCTTCGTCTCCTGCTCTGTGGTAGTTCATATGCAAAACATGCATCTTTACAGATGTCATCCACCAGTCCTTGCCATGAAGAGAAACACAGCAGGACTCAGAAAGGATTTGCTGAAGCTGAAAACCGACTTCATAATTTAGCTCTGAGTCCGGAAGCAGTGTAAGTCACCCTATAAATCAGAGCACTGGATCCGTAAATGGTCTGGCAAACAGAGTGAAACATGAATTTCCCCCCTCATAGTTCTCCTCTTGTTAGTATAATTAAAACAACAAGCAGCTCCTTTACTGCTCGTGATTTAGCAGTTAGCCAAGTAAAATGACAATTTTAGGCTACAGTAGACCAAGCCATAGGAAAAAAAAAAAAAAAAACCCAGCCCATAAGGTGAGACGGTGGCTGTCATACTATGCCAACAGAGACTGCCAGGATTCTGAAATGAAAGCAATCTTTCCACCTTGATGAATACTTTACACTTTTGCTTAGCTTAGCTCCATGGAGCCTTCATATTGGAGTAAAACTGCTTGTACTTCTGTTATCTGATTTTAGATACCTCTGAAAAATTTAACTGAGACTACAGAGATTAAGTTGGATTTTTAAAAAATGTGTGGAATATATATACTTAACATCTTGCCCATGACAGCAGAATGCTTTCAGCTTACAAGAGCCTTTCTATTCATGTTTTTTCCTACGTATAGGGTAGAGTTCTTACTTTGTACAAAACAGCTTACTACGATAAGCTTTGTTCCTCCACAAGAGTCAGAAAGGCAGGGATTCTGTCATTTCCCAATCTTTATTGTAGCGGCTGGCAGAAGAAAGGGACAGACGCTCACTAGACCACTTGAGGTTTAAAACGCCCATGTGTTAAAAGGTAGGATTTTCTGCCCCAGCTATCCCAGTCTAATAGGTAGTGACATTTGTGCGCCTTTCAAAAAAATAAAAATGCATTTTATTTTTGATGAGCATGGAAGGCTTAACCCTTTAACAAGTACTCAGGTAGCAAGCAGTCCTCCTTTCAGTAAGAGTTGACTGGTAATGTAATGGATCTGCAGGGTGATGTGTAACAGCTTGTTTATATGCAGGGATTTTTATCTATTCTACTCTATTGCATCAATCATTTTCTTTTGGAGACAAGAGTGGTGGCTCTGTCAGCTGGACTAACTGACCTTGTTAGGAACTGCCCTGCCTGGTTTCAGAAGCTGTAATCCCCCCATGGCTAAAGCTGAGTGAGCGACCTTCAGACTGTGAGCCACTAAGGAGACAAAGCTTATCTCCCTGGCAGGGGCACTGCTTCTGCTCCTTTTACTTCACCCTGCCTGGCCCCCAATGCTTGATTGACTAGCCAATGATGGGTAAGATTCCTCAAGGGAGGGACAACCTAATATAGGCATGATCATGGGGAGGCCCCGGAGAAGGACTTGGGAGGTTATAGCAAAAGGAGGTGATGGACCCTCGCCCCTCAGCTTTGACATAGACTGAGTCCTCATTCTGTCTGCAAGAAGTCTCCTAATCTCTTGGTTGCCTTACTTCCCCTGCCTGACTTAAGCCTGAAACAATGACAGGGGATGGTGCAGCTCTGTGCTGGAAAGGGTGGGTTTCCCATGTGATCAGGCCTGAGAAAGAATATGTAAAATCTCATGAAACCTGCTTTGTTTAGAATGCTCTCAATTAAATGATAAGGGTCCAAGCAGGAAGTGAGTTTGTTCCTCAAAGTTTTATGGCTCTTTAGCTATCTGACCCTGACTCAGAATAGGCCCTCAGAGTTCTTTGTATGTTATTTGATCCTTACTGCCTGACAATGATTAACAAACTTTATCTGTATTCCTGTGCAAATTGAAACCCAACAAAAACATGTCAAGGCAAGGGTCGGGGTGCTCTCCCCTTGAGAGAGTAGCTGTGCTGTCCCTTTTCCTCCACAGGACTTGGTAGTCCATGTCCATGTGAATGTCTCGTATCTCATCCACAATGTGGTGGAGCCCATGACCTGGGGTCCACATCAGACCTGACTTCAGTAAAACATGAATAGCTTCCTGGTTTAGCTTTTGAACCTGCCTTGGTATTTGCAAGATCTGGGAGGATAGCTAGAATCTTCCCCTTACAAGCAGGAATAAGTTAGACCTAGAAGATGGAGCCTATAACAGAAGATACCATGTGAAAAGAATAATAGGGATTTAGCACAACATTATTGAAAGAACATATAACATAGGATTCAAACAGATTTAGGTTAAAATCCTAGCTAAGTCACTTAGGTTACTTGTTCTGTGAACTGAGCAAGCCGTTTATTAACCTTTTGAACTTCAGTTCCCTTATGTTGTAAAGTAGGGGTCGTAATGCCTACTTTAAACATATGTATCACAAAATAAGGTAAAGCACCATTCACAAAACATGGAAAAGCACTTAAAAAGTACCTTAAACAACAGCAACAGCTGTGAGTCCTTTCAGTAGAATATTCCATTGGGATGCAGTACAGGGTGTTAGTGAAAAGTAGAGATTTAAAAACACCTCCACCAGTGGTGTGACCTAGGGTAGATTGTTTAACCTCTCTGTGTCCCAATTTTGTCATTTATACAATAGAGATAACTGTAGCATGAACTGTATAGAATTCCTGTGAGGGATAATTGAGATAGTGCATATCAAGTAACTGGGACAGTTTAAGTATTAATGATGTTATATGTTTTTATTATTACTTCCCCTCTCCCAGGTGGTTATCTGGAAGGAGTGTGAAGTAGCCCATGTGGTGCTGAAGGACAATAGAATATGTTTTAGAAACTCTGGTACAGCCTCCTACTAGGATTTCCCTGAAGGGGAAAGAGAGAACCAGTGACTTAATGAATAGCTAATGCTGCCCAGTGATCACAGGAATTTACTTCACTGTAAATATTTGCATCAAAGCATGGATGTGAGTCTGACACAAATGGGTGTTAAGCAAGGCGGGAGAATTTTTTTGACTTTTGGTCATCTCACCATGTTTCAGTGGGTTCTTCATCTCACTACTTAAAAAAAACCTGTGAATATTTTGGAAGTGTGGGAAATCTGTAATTAATCCCCATGGGCAGTCCAGAAGCTGCTTGTTCAAATCAAAAAGAGCCTTCACGTTCTCTCCTTTTCAGCATCTTGCACCTATATAATAAAATGTTCTTGCATGTGGATGGTGCTTTGCAGTTTAAAGCATTTCCATGTGTAGCTTTATTTCCCCCCCTCTTACAGCTCTGGGGAGTTGGCCCAGTTGGCAGTGGTATCTTTTTCATCTCATGGGCAAGAAACTGAGGACTTGGGAGATGATGTGGTGACTTGCCCTAAATCACATAGCTTTTAAGCTGCAGAGTGAGTTAAAAAATTACTCAGCAATATTTGATAAAGTTGACTTTGCAGCTTTGTTTTAAGTACATAAAACTGTACTGTCACACGTGCCATTGGAATTATTGTCACAGTGTGGATGTTTTAAAAAATCCTGCTTTCATTAATTATAATAAAAGGGGACCTTTCTAACATGGAGATGTGCGTGCCTTCTATACTTAGCTCTTATATTTGTATCTGCTATTTGGGGCTATTTCAGGTCAACATTTCTCTGCTTTTTCATGGATAGTTTCTGAAAAAGACTCACAAAGTTATCAAGAAAAATATTACGGATGTAAAGATCAGAAGAAAGTCTTAGTTTGAAATAAAGATGTGGTAGCTCACACTAGAATATTTTCCAGGGCAAATAAAATTCTCTCTTTTTGTAGTTTTGCTTATGGCTTTTTAGTCTATATCTGAGAAACAACAAAGAATCACAGCTGGATTTGCAGATGCATCTAAGAGGGGAAAATACAGAGGTATGTGTGGAAATACTTTTCCCTTATTCTAAAAAGTGAAGTAAAACATAAAAACACTTATGGAATTGAGATTGGAGCTGGAAAAGTGAGTGTGGGAAGATGGATGACCTTCGATGTCAAGTTGATTTTTCATGTGTATGTGGTCCAATTTCAGTTTGAATATTAGCTATGATATCTGCAGTCACCTATCCTACAAGGCTGGAAAGGTGAAGGCAGCATATCTCCGAGGATTCTCAAAACACTAATAAAAATCTCTCCTGCCAGATGACCCTTGGTAAGCTTCAGTCTTCCTTTCCGTAGAAAGCTTCCCAAGATGAGCTCAGAAAGGATGATGTTCACCACTATTAGGTCTCTAGTCAGCCATGTTAGGCAGTGGGAAATTTTGCTGGATTTTCTCCTGACTTGGCATTTTTAGATGTTTTTAGCTGGTAATACAAATTGAATAGGAGGAGAGCTTGGTAGAAATACGTAAAAACTAGGTGTATACTATGCTAAATATGCTTTTGGTTGTATATAAGTAATACGTAATATTTAATGAATGTGCAATATATCAAAACTGAGCTTTTGTGAAGGTATACAGAACAAAGTCAATATATTCCACTTCTACTTATTTCTGCTTATGGTTATGGTCCATAGTGATATATTTTTTTTAGCAGAACATCAATATGTATAGATCTGGATACCATAATGTGTACATTATATTGAGGTATCCTGATTATTATATTTTCTTACATTACTCTACCTTGTGTATATTAAACATCTATTTCTGTGCATAATATCATGGTCAGATGAAGTAAAAATCCAGAGAATACTCAGATGAGGCCAATCAGATTGACAGATAAATTGTCCTTAATCTGGAAAAGGCAGGTTAGGTTACTGGGATGTCTTTGGAGTGCAGTTCTCCAGTGCTGGGGCTGATTTTCTGTTGTCTGGTCAATTTTACAATGTAGTAGGGCAGGTTAACTTGTAGATTTTTATCAGATAGCGATGAGGATAATTTCTTTCTATCGGAAAAGTACCCTCAATGTTATAGTTTATTGTCCTATTGGACATTACCAGTTTTATATTTAATCAAGCCATCTTAATAGTGCTTCTCAAATATTCTTTAAATTAGTTTTGATGTTATACCAATTTCCTCATTAATTACTGAGTTAAATAAAACCTTGACGTGCATTCATATTATATTTGCATGAGAATTGTAATTTTACTGGTATAAATTATACTTTATCAGAATTACTTGTCCACTTTGCTTTCCCTCATTATTTTTGTATAAAGAAAGTAGATCAAAATCAACAACAAGTGAGGAAAAGTTCACGATGAAGGAGAAAGGCAATGTCAACCCTCTTGCCTCAAGACTGAGGACAAAGGCATCACTTCTCCAACAGTGAGATGTGTTCCATCAGCCCATATGTTCTCGGTCGGGGCCCATGCATGGCCAGCCTCGTGGGTGCAAGCCCATTGTAGCTGCACAGGGAATTATGCTCAAAAGGGCCTTCGCTAGAAGTTTAGTGCTCTGATGCTGCTGCCTTGAAATTATTACTGTATTATCATTGATTTTGGTGAAGTAAAGTAAGTAAAGTGAGACGAGACAATGGAGCATGTGCCAACGCCTTGAAGTCCTGGGGTTCGCCACCTTCCCATGTCTCCATAAAAAGTTCTTAGTCACCTGCTTCCCTGCCTTCCTCAGTGATCACTGCCATCTTCACCCCTCACAGGGGCCTAGGTGTGGGCACTGAGAAAGCCAGGGCTGGGTGCAAAATGCACTCCTTGTGCTAAACATAGGTACCTGTGCAGGTCTGTACTTACCCTGTAGCTTGAGGGTATATCCTTATGCTTGAGGAAGTGTGGCATTAGATGGCAAATAAGAAACACAATAATACTGAGAAAGAGAGACTACCAAAAAAGTAAAGAGTTTTCCCCCTGCTTAATGAAGTAGGGACTCTACATTTTCATCTTGAACTGGGCCCCACAAATCATGTAGCAGGCCCTGTTGGGGTGAGGAGCTGGGTTCTCAAAATCACACTTACTGGTTGGTGTCCAATCCCCGTGTACATGAAGTGACTACTGTCAATAGACTGAGCCAACAAAGGAGTGAAGGATGGATTTTTCTATTTATCATGGATCCTCACATTTTTGCTTAGCTTCAAATCTTTGTTTTACTTTTGTCATGATATGTACTCAGAGAACAAAATAAACCCCTAAAACACGACATGAGATTATTTAAGGATCCCATAATAAGCACATAGAATATACAGAATTATACATATTATTATTAAATATTTACTCTATTATTTAAGGCAGAAACCCATTAGAATAATTTTCTGCCCACAACTTACATACTAAAAATAAAATAAAGCAATCCCCATGCTCTTATTTAAACCCAAAGATAGGTTAGAAATACCTTACATTTATTTTTTTAGGGTTTTCATCTTATAGATTCATATTATAAAGTTATTTTTTGACAAGGAAACATTCATCTTCATGTCAGTTCACATCAATAAAGAACACTTTATCCTTTTGCAAGGCATAAAAGTAATACAATAAATAGGTCATAAACCCTATACTCTGGAAAATATTTCTACATATATTCAAATCAGCATGCATTTTCATTTCCCTTAATACTTAAATTAGGTGATATACTTTATCCTATAAATAATAGCATTACAAGGGAGTTTAGATTTTTATGTATTTAGAATTAGTTAGGTCTGGGCAATGTTCAGTCAAATGAAAAAAAATTCAGGGAGGATATGTGCCCACAATACTTAGAGGGGCAGATATGAGACTTGAACCCGAGAGTCTGCCGCTGAGCAGTCCCACCTCACTTAGAGATCAAGTGTCTATTCATGCCTACATCTCTGGGGATGGTGCACATCTGTCCAAAGGAAATTTAAGGCACCTAGGACTACCAAATGTGACAATGGCTGGCCTGCATTCAAGGTCAGCCAGGTACCAAGTCCCTTTTACTCTGCTCAGGTCCTGAGAAAAAGGATTTTCTTTCCATTTCAGAGAACTCCTGTTCTATAACTTCTTTTCTTTCTGGCATCCATTCCCCACCCCAGTTCTCTCTCCTTGGGAGTAGAAAGTGTCATTCTGCAATCATGGATGTAAATATTTATGGCTCCTATTAGGACTAGAATGGCTTTGAGGCTATAATTTCTGTTTCTGTGTGGATAGGTAGATTGGGGAAATAAAATAGTCCTAGAACATTTGTGAGAGATCAAAGGGGATGGAAATTAATCAGGTGATTATTAAGTTATAACCTTACCACATAGTTCCTATGTTTAGATAATTTCTTACCTAAACACTAAACTCCAATATTTAGACATGATTTCCTGCCAGCCATACTGAATTTACACATAAACTGTATTTGTTATAAGTCCTATTAATCTAGTACTGAAAAGAGAAAATGGGATGTCTGGGAGCCCATGCGAGTTAACTCAGGTGTAAAGATAGCATCCTCAGTATTGGAGCATACTAAACTCAATGTATATTCCCAGTTGTTGGTGGACAATCTTCTACTTTGAAAGTCTTATAAAAGTAGAAAAAATATGAGTGTTGTACAGTGGGTTGGGCGTGTCCTGCAAAGTGAAAAGTCACCTGTCTGATTCTGATCAGGGTACATGCATGAGTTGCAGGTTTGGTCTCGGTCAGGACACATATGAGAGGCAACTGATCTGTGTTTCTCTCTCACATTGATGTGTCTCTCCCAGTCTTTCTCCCTCACTTCCCCTCTCTCCAAAAATAAATAAATTGAAAAATGGGCAACGGACCTGAATAGAAATGTCTCCAAAGATGACATACAGATAGCCAATAGACATATGAAAAGGTGTTCAACATCACTAATCATCAGAGAAATGCAAATTAAAACCAAAATGAGATATCATTTCCCACCTGTCAGAATGGCCATCATTAATAAATCTGAGTATGTGGTGGGAATGCAGACCAGTGCAGCCACTGTGGAAAGTAGTGTGGAGATACCTCAAAAATTAAAAATGGATCTGCCTGACCCAGTGATCCCACTTCTGGGAATATATCAGAAGGATCCTAAAACACTAATTTGAAAGAACATAAGCACCCCTTTGTTCATTGCAGCATTATTTACAATCAACAAGCTATGGAAGCAGCCCAAATGTTCATCAGTAGATGAGTGGATAAACAATTATGGGACATTTACACAATGGAATACTACTTGGCTGTAAAAAAATAAGAAATTTTACTCTTTGCAACAATATGGATGGATCTGGAAAACCTTATGCTAAAGTGAATAAATACATTGATCTAGAAGGTTGTGATTTATTCTGTCTTTATTTTCAGTGTTGACTTAAACAAATCTCTTAACTCACTCATTTTCCCATTTGTGAAAGACCTAAACCTATGTTCCTATAATATTTGAAGTATTATCATCACTTGAAGATAAAGTCACATCAGACCAGTGCCACTACATCATTTTCCAAAGTGAAGACAGCACTTGGTAACTGTTAGGTCAATGACAGTCAGCAGTGTGCATATCTGGACCTTGCTTGCTTGAAGCCACGGTTGCATTTTAATGTCAATCAACAACAACCAAAGTTATTTCCCAGTGTTTTTCCATCTAGTTTTTATATTCTTAACTCTTTATCGTATTTGAATTTTTGGCTCCAAATCACTTGAGGTTTAGGTCAGTGGGTGGGAATAATTTTTACTTAGTTTTCCTAGAATGAATGGTTAAACAATGGCCCTAAGTTACATAATATTCCAGCAAATGGGCCAGGAACAAAATGTATTGGGAACTTTGTCTACTGCTGAACCTAAAGGACTGATTTGTTTCTTTCCTAAATTAATTATTTAAACTTCTTGTGTTAAGCATTTTACAAACCTAAGCAAAGGGATTCTGGATATTTCACATTTTATTCCAGCTTTAACTTTGCTCTGTTTTTATTTTGTTTGTCAAGCTTTTCACACACTTTTAACAGTGGCATGTCTAATTATGTGTAAAAATCATCATGATTAACACAATTTACCAAATCATTTTTGTTGTTGTTGTACAAGTTCAATCTGTGAGTGTTAAGCCATGTAGATTTAAAATGAGGAAAAATGCTTCTGGTTACAAAACAAATAGGTTTAGCACATAATTCCCTACTAAAATAAACCCATTAATAAATAGTTTCCAAAGAGAAGAAAAGCAGTCAAGAAAAACATATTAACAGCTTCTATTTTGCTTGCTTGTTCTTTGAAGTAGAGAGGGAAAAAAGCCCTTAACATTCTATAAGAAAAAGAGAGGAAAGAAAGTTTTCAGATGGGATTTAAGCCAGAGAGGTCTCTTATGCCCAGACAGATCAATCAGGGTAAATGAGTTCTCCATGTATTATTACCTGAGGGTAGAGAAAATTGAAGATGAGATTCCCTCCCCCCTCACTTGTTTGACCTTGCTGCATAAATATGATGTAAAAAATATGTGTGAAATTTGATAGTGGTCTTTTCCATTAGTCAGACCTTGATATATTTAACTCTGAGATTTTTCAAATTTGGAGTAAATGACACAATTTCTTCCATGTTTACTCTAATTGTTCTCATTTAAATATAATTGTATTTGCAATCAAGACTTTAATGAAACTGATGTGCAGAGAACTAAATGCCTTCTGCCCTATAAAAACAAATGCCCAACCCTTGTTGCTGCACTCAAGGATGGCAGGAAAAAAAGCGGTTAGAAAATCAATTTAAACTGCATTTGTACTTTACCAAAAACCCTGTGACACTTACATCAGTAAGAGTTATGCTTTCCAAATATGTGATACCCTTTTATAAGCAACTAAAAACCCTGCAGCTTCAGTCACTCTCCAAACGAGAATACATGACTTCACATTAACTATTTGCACACTACCTGGCACTTGCAGAATAGGGGAAGGAAAAGAGATCCAAAAGGTAAACAATAGGGGCTCTGGTCAAGATGGTGGCATAGGTAAATGTGGCACTCACATCCTTGCCACATGAAAATTACAATTAAACTACAGAACAGCCATCATTCAGAGTTACCTGAAATCTAGCTGAGTGGAAGTCCTACAGCTAGAGATTTGAAGAAGCCACATTAGACTAGGGGGGTGGGGCAGCGATGTGGAGTGGGCTGGTCCCTCACCCACATGTAGCAGATAAAAATTGGGAGGGCCATCTTTGTTGTGGAGAAACCCCACGAGCAGTGAGTGGTCCTAGCCCCATACCAGGCCCTAGGCCCACAATTCCAGTGCCAGGAAGAGAAGTCCCCATAACTTCTGGCTGTAAAAACCAGTCGGGATTGAGGTTGAGTGAAAGGGCTTCTGGAGTTCCAGGGAGTTTCTTTTAAAGGGACCATGCATGGATGTACTCAGACTCACTCCCTCTGAGCTCCAGTGTTGGGCAGAAGCTTGAAAAGCACCAGGGACATATAGGAAGGGATTGATTTATCTGGCAACATGGTGGGTGCCATATCTGAATGTCCATTAACTTGGCTAACACTGTGAGTCCCACCCTGGTGATTCCCTGAGACCCTGCCCCACCCAAATTTTAGGCCAACCCAAGATGTTTCCAGTGCCTCTTCCATAAGAATTGCAGATCTTGGCTTATGCACCAGACCTTCCTAAGATCTCTCAAAGAAGCAGCATCCTGATACCTCTTGCTAAGTTGCCCTAGGCCCAGTACTAGCAGCAACTGGCCTTGGTTCACAACTTGGACTTGCCTGGACATCTCTGAACCTAGCACAAGAAGCAGCCATCTGCAGATCACTTTGTAGCTCATATCAGGGGCCCTTGGCCTGACCTTGGCCTGCATTTCTTGAGTGGCCCCAAAGCCAATGCATCTGGTGGACAGCTTCGGATCACATAAAAGGACCACCCAAATACCTCCACAAGCTGCACACTCAAGGGGCTGACTCATTAGGCACCAGAGCCCTGCTGAAGTAAATCCTGCTCTGTGGGTGGGCCCCTTCACAGCTGATCATCCATGGTGGTTGGTGGTCACAGCCATCCTTCTTACAGCTGGTCGGCCTGGGGGTAAATCTATCCCACTGACATGTCAACAGCAATCAAGGCTCAAAATAAGAGGAGGGTGTACACAGTTCACATGGGAAAAAGGATGCAGCTGTAGTGTCCAGTTTAGATGATGGGGGAACCCTATAGGACACTATATAAGGCCACTCTATCAAACCTGAAAAACATAGTAGCTCTGTCTAATACATAGAAACAAACACAGGGAGGATGTCAAAAGGAGGAGTCAAAGAAACATGACCCAATTGAAAGAAAAAACTTCACAAAGAGAATGAAACAAAATGGAGACAAGAAATCTAGTAGATGCAGAGTTCAAAACACTGGTTATAAGGATGCTCAATGAATTTAGTAATAACTTCAACAGCATAAGAAAGGACATAGAAACCATAAAAAAAGTCAGAAATGAAGGATACACTAACTAAAATAAAGAATAGTTTACAGAAAATTAACAGCAAGTAGATGAAGCCAAGAATCACAATAGTGATTTGGAATATAAGGAAGCAAAAAACAGCCAATCAGAACAGCAAAAAGAAAAAGGAATCTAAAAAATGAGGATAGTGTAAGGAGCTTGGGGACAACTTCAAATGTACCAAGATTCATAGCATGGGTGGGGGAGAGGTGCTTGAAACAGAAGAGAGAGAGCAAAAAATGGAAAACTTGAAAAATTAATAACAGAAGACTTCCCTAACCTGGTGAAGGAAATAGACACACAAGTCCAGGAAGCACAGAGTTCCAAACGAGATGAACCCAAAGAAGCCCACACCAAGACACATCATAATTAAAATGCAAAAGGTTAAAGACAAAGAGAGAATTTTAAAAGCAGCATGAGAAAAGCAGTTAGTTGCCTACAAGGGATTTCCCATAAGACTATTAGTTGATTTTTCAATTGAAACTTTGTAGGTCAGAAGGGATTGGTAAGAAATATTCTAAGTAATGAAATGTAAGGCCATACAACCAAGATTACGTAGGAAAGCTGCCATTTAGAATAGAAGGATAGCTAAAAAGCTTCCCAGAGAAGAAATAGCTAAAGGAGTTCATCATGACCAAAATGGTATTATGTGAAATGTTAAAGGGTCTTCTTTATGAAGAAGAAAAAGGATAAAAATATCAACAATAAAATGGCGATAAATACATATCTATTAATAAATGAATCTAAAAAACAAAATAAATGAATGAGCAGAACAGAAATAGGCTCATAAATACAGAGAACATTTTGATGGCTGCCAGATGGGAGGAGGGTTGAAGAAATGGGTGAAAAAGGTGTGGAGTTAAAAGGACAAATTAGTTGTTAGAGAATAATCATGGGGATGTAAAGTGCAGCATAGGGAATATAGTCAATAATATTCTAAGAACTATCTGTGGTGTCAGATGGGTATGAGATTTATCAGGATGAACATTTAGGAAATTATGTAATATCTAATCACTGGAGTGTACACCTGAAACCAATATAATAATGTATGTCAACTGTAATTATAAAATAAAAATAATTTAAATACATTTTTAAAAAGTTAAAAAATAAAAAAATAAAGCCTATCAATTCAGTGACATTTCAAAGTCTATGAAGGATTGGCCATTGAAAAACTGGGCATGTTGTATTGTTATATTTATAGTTTTAGTGTTCACTCTCCTGGTTTGTGTGTTTCTAAATCTACCATTTGAATGTATAATTATTTTAAAAATTATAGACGGTCTTTTAGTACACAAATGTACCATTGTTTTACATATATATGTGTATGTATAATATGATTATATATTTGTTTATTATACATTGAGAATAAACAATAGGAAATAATTTTAAATGTTTTCTATTTACATTTGGATATCAGTTTCTTTCAGAATTAAAATGTATTCACTGTAAAAAGGAAAAAATAAATGTAAAAAAATGTCTGCGACTCCTAGGCTGTTTTAACGTAAGACTGTGCTTTATATTTATAAATGAAAAAACACACTTTATTTGACATTCCTTAATGCTTTACTAACCTGAGATTATCATAAGCAACGGAGTTTGGAGAAAAGTATCATGTGCCTTGTTCATCTTTTTAAATCCCACACTTATCATTCTGCTTAACACAAAAGGGGTACTCTGCAAATGCTCACAGTGTGAAAGAAAAGATGGGTGGATGGTCTTAAAGACACACAAGTCCATTTCAATCAAATGGACTTGGATTAAAGTAATTTCTAAATGTTAATATTGTAGAAAAATCCAGAAGTTATCCAAATATTTTTTTGTAATGTGTTACATCACATTTTGTCTAAGTAATGAGGAGCTAAAACATGCCTGTGCTTTTCCTAGTTCCCTAATAATCGCATTGGCATGTTTGCTTTCCACATTGTGGAAGATTTAAATGGGTCCATGTTTCAAGGTACCCTTTCACTTATGATTACCTCCCTTCTGTTACACATTAAAGAAAGCAGAGGGTAACACTGAAGCAGCTGGACTCCCATCTCTTGGTAATGCAGAAGGTGGCTGGTGTTCAGAAAAAGTTCAAAACTAAGAAATAAAACAGAAGGATTACTTCATGTTCTTTTAATATCCTACTAGAGTATTGTCCAGTGGGCCTGCTTAAGCATTATGAAATTTTCGAGAAGAATACATTTTTATTTGACTCAGTATTTACCATTGAATAAGCCTAGTCTCTGTGAAGTTACTGATAAATTGCAGATTTTTGTCTTATGAAGATGAGTACATATTGGTAGAAAAGACCCCCCCCACCATTAAATTTTATTTTTTTGTAGGCTACTAACCAATTTTGTCTCTAACCTAGCAATCTTATTTCAACATTCATTCAGTGACTATATATGCCCAGTCTCTTGAATTCTCATTGAACCAGCTTTACCATCATGCTGGTTCCTTTATTAATGAGATAAATCTTTGGTATGTGTTCATTATATACACCTGTATAAAAGTCAGGTTTATAATTTGTTGAAAATTAACCTAAGACACTTTACTTGAGTTATCTTGCCAGGACCCTAAGAAGACAGTCTTTTGACCAGAGGTAAGTATATATTTTAGTGGCCTAAAACTTATATAATTCTTGGTCCTTTTATAACAAAAACTGATTTAAAAGTACATATACAAAATATGTATACAAATGAATATTAATTTAGAACAAAAAGATATAAACAAATTACAAGGAAACTTGGATATTTGGTGTGTTTTCTGAAATCTCTTTAGGCTCTTCACCGGAAATGTTTACAAGAAAATTTTTACTGACTGCAACCTGGTTTTCCTTTTGAAAGAGAATTTTAACAACCCACTGCAATTCCTAGCAAGTTCCAGGTTTCTTTTTTTTTTTTTTTTTTACTTTTTTTTTTTTAAATTGTTTTGAGTTCCAGGTTTCACAAAAACAAAGGTTGGGGCCTCTTAAGCTTCGTTAGTTTCAGAGTAAACCAGCTCTGTCTGCTTCTGGGTGAGGGGACTCTAGCAGATAAGGAGTTGTGAAGTAAAGGGCTGGGAGAAGGAAACCAGAGAACATTTCCCCCCTCAGACAACTGGGTCCTAGAATAATAACCCCTTGTGTGGGGCGTGGTGAAGACTCACATATTCATGTGCCAAGAGATCCAGCATTGAGCTTGTGTTGTAGGGAGAGCATACAGAACCAAAATGACACCTGTTAATAAGTAAGCCTTTGAATCTTTTTCAGTCAAATCCCTCCTGCCCCAAGAGAGCCCTAAATCTGGAGAAACTAGAAGCAGAAGAGGGATAAGAGGCATCAGGAAGAACACATCATTTTACTTCTTGAGTTCTTGAACTAGACATCTACCCAACCCAGTAAAGGATTGCTGACCACTAAACTGGATTTGAGATAGAAGCTTTAATTGGAGTAGGTTGAACCAAACGCTTTTACTCTGTGAACACAAAGAGAAGCCTCTAGAACCTGCATGATATTCCATTAAGGGAAAGTAAAGAGTGATCCAACAAAGCATGTTTGGTGTCAATGATAGAAGAAAAAGAAAACCTTTTATATTTGTACCCCATAAAGGTTAAACTTTTAATGAATGGAATCCATTGATAAATGCCTTAAATGCCCAATTATTAATGTGAGAGAAATGCAAAAAACCACATATGCTTCTAAGTTTTTACTTGAAACCTAGTTGGATATTTTCCCACTGGTGTGGGCCCAGCCCCCAGTGGCAAACACTGCAAAGTAACTTCCTAAAATCCATGCTAAACCTTTCCAAGAGAGTGTAACCAGTTCAACCACTTTTGCCCTTTTCATTTGCAAATATCCTTCTTCTGTGATGTGATTAGCGGCATTGGCTCCTTTGTTTTCTGTAAAAGGTAACGACCTAAAGCAATCTGTGCATAGTAAATGAGGACCATCATGTAATGTGCTGAGAAACCCAATAAAGACCAGTCAGAGCAAGGGCCGCAGCTTTTGCTCCCTTTGAGAGAAAAGCCAAGCTGTCCCTTTTCCTCCACCAGACACGGTAGTCTGTGTGAATGTCTCATTTCATCCATAATGACTCGGACACTGCAAGCCAGTGTCTGCATCATTTCCTTCCTTCCTTTTTTCCACCAGAGGGGCTGCCTACAGTTGAGATGTTTGGACGCTCAGTGGCAAACTGTCACAGCTTGAGAATGATCTAACTAAATACAAATGAGCCCTCTAATACAGGAGACACTTAAATCCCAGTAAAATTTCAAGGATGTTGACTGGAGACAGAAAGTGGAGCAACCATGATAAAGGTTAAATATTTGAAGATGTTATTAGTCTAAATATGGTGGTGAGAAATTGATCTGGAATAGGTTCCTTTTTCCCTGGGTATTTAGAAGGAAGACTACAGTAGCCTGCTGAGCTAGATTATGGGTAATCTGACCTAGATACAGAAAAAGAACTAAAAGATCTCAGCAGGTGATGACTAAGTACATGCCACTGTAAAATGACAACAAAGACAAGCGAACATTTTGTAGGGGATTGCCACTTATTGCAGAATGGATGGAAAAGCTAAGACACAATACCCTAATTCTTTGTACTCTGTAATCATTGTTTCCATTGCAATTTCAAATTCAATTTATGGTTCCTACCTCATTTTGAATTGCTAAATGATTTGAAAATTAATTTCAGAAATCATGAAAAATGACTTTTTATTAATGTCAAAATATGTCTATAGAATTAGATAATAGGGAAAATGGCTTGAAAGAAAAGAATGAAAGAAACTTTTACTTCTATCCAGACACTGAGAATAATGGAAGTTCCCTGATGTTAAGAAATACATACTTTTTTTGAAATTGCTAGTTATAGTTCATTTTATGTGTCAACTTGACTAGACTATGGGATGCCCAGATAGCTGTTTAAACATTATTTCTGGGTGTATCTGCAGGTGTTTCCAGAAGAAATTAGTATTTGAATCCGTAGACTGAGTAAAGCAGATGGCCCATCCTGATGTGGGTGGGCATCTTCCAATCCCTTGAGGTTCTGAATAGAAGACAAAGTAGAGCTAGGTTGAATTTGCTCTCTGCCTGACTGTTGACCTGTGGTGTCAGTCTTCTCTTGCTGTTAATGCTCCTGGTTCTCATGCCTTCAGATTGAGACTGAAATCTCCACCAGTGTTTCCTGGGTCTCTAGCTTGTAGGTGGTAGGTCACGGGACTTCTTCTCCATAATTGTGTGAGCCAATACTTTGTAACATCTATATCTATCTATCTATCTGTCTATGTGTCTCTCTATCTAGTCATCTAGACAGCCAGGTACATTGCTTAGTAGGGAAAATTTAAATTGAGTCAGATTTTCTTGGTCAATTGACCAAATAAACTATTTTGTCTTTCCATTGCCCCAGTGCAGTAGTCTGCAAACTATGGTCCTTAAGCCAAACCCTGACAGTCACCTGTTTTTGTAAATAAAGTTGGAACACAGTCACATATCTTTAAGGTCTACTTTGGTGTTCTGAGAGCAGAGTTGAATAGTTGAGATACCAAGTCTAAAATGTTTGCTATCTGACCCTTTACAAAAAAGTTTGCTGACCCATGTCCAGGTACATGGAGGATCGCAATGGCTGGTGATGAATCAAAGCTATGAGAATAAAGCTATGAGAATAATTAGAGGCACAGAAAGCACGTTCACTCACATGTGGTATTACTAACTTTTAGTGCCTAACAAAATACATTAATGTACACTTAGCTCCTGGTAAAACTCTAAAATTCATGTCTCAATAATCAATGACTATAGTGTCGGTGACATTAGTTTTCAGGGCAGTGGTTATATAGGATATATTGCCAAATATGATGACCCTTTTTAATTATTGTTTAACCTATTTTAAAACATCTGGCACAGAAAGGAGAAAGTGATTTAAATATTATCTGTTCAATTTGCTAACCTTCCTATGCCCTTTTGGAAACAGCTTGTTCAAAGTCCACAGAGATTTAGATACTCAGAATAACCCTTCTGTATCACTTTCTAAACTGAATTTCACTACATGCAATTTGGATTTCTCTGAAATAAGCAACCACAGGGGTTTGAAAATTCTAGCACAGATTTATAACGAAATGAAAAAGATTGGACACCGCCCAGAAATGTGTGATGGCACTCAAAGCAGAATGACATTTGCTCAGTAAAGCTGCTACAGTAATACTATCCCTCAATAGTTTTCCACGAAATTTGACTTCTTGTAAGCCGATTACCTTCATTGACAATGTAGGGACAGCACTTAATAACAGTGAATTGAATCAACCAAGCTACTAAAATTAGTAATGATTTTGTTTATAAATAGCTATGTAACTGTATTTTACTTTGTGAACCATAAAGTGTAGCTTTGTGTGCTGAACCTCTGTTGACTTACCATCTTACTCTTGTTTAGAGCATTCCTTTTTAAGGGTTATCTTTTAAACCACTATTATTCTTTACATGTTGGGGAGAGTGGGCATGCATTCAGAGGAAATATGAATTAGAATGTTCAAGTGTATGTGTGGATTGAAAAATTTTTCCTCTCTTAAGGTTCTTATACGAGGGGGGTGCCCCCCAAAACCAGAATTTATTTTATTTATAAAAAATTGGGTATTTATTTTTATATGTTTAAAATTCATTCACCTTCAAAGTACTCTCCATTGGCTGCAATACACCTATGGAGGCATTTTTTTCCATTACTCAGAACAGTTTTTGAACTCATTGATTTCGATGCCTTTCAGGCTTCTGTTGTTTTTTAAAAAATATTTTATTGATTATGCTATTACAGTTCTCCCATTTCCCCCCTTCATTCCCCTCTACCCTGCATAACCCCTCCCACCACAGTCCTCCACTTTAGTTCATGTCCATGTGTCATAAGTTCTTTAGCTTCTACATTTCCCACACTACTCTTGCCCTCCCCCGTCTAATATCTACCAACTATCTATGCTACTTATTCTCTATACCCCCCTCCTCCTCCCACTCCCCTGTTGCTAACCCTCCATGTGATCTCCATTTCTGTGGTTCTGTTCCTGTTCTAGTTGTTTGCTTGGTTTGCTTTTGTTTTAGCGTGGTTATTAATAACTGTGAGTTCGCTGTCTTTTTACTGTTCATATTTTTTATCTTATTTTTCTTAGATAAGTTCCTTTAACATTTCATAAAAGAAGGGCTTGGTGATGATGAACTCCTTGAACCTGATGTTATCTGAGAAGTGCTTTATCTGCCCTTCCATTCTAAATGAAAGCTTTGCTGGATAGAGCAGTCTTGGATGTAGGTCCTTGCATTTCATGACTTGGAATAGTTCTTTCCAGCCCCTTCTTGCCTGTATGGTCTCTTTTGAGAAATCAGCTGACAGTCTGATGGGAACTACTTTGTAGGTGACTGTCCCCTTATCTCTTGCTGCTTCTAGAATTCACTCTTTCATTTTAATCTTGGCTAATGTAATGATGATATGCCTTGGTGTGTTCCTCCTTGGATCCAACTTCTTTGGGACTCTCTGAGCTTCCTGGACTTCCTGGAAATTGATTTCCTTTGCCAGATTGGGGAAGTTCTCCTTTATTATTCATTCAAATAAGTTTTCCACTTGTTGCTCTTCCTCTTCCTCTTCTGGTATCCCTATAATTTGGATGTTGTAACATTTAAAGATGTCCTGGAGGTTCCTAAGCCTCTTCTCATTTTTTTGAATTCTTGTTTCTTCATTCTTTTCTGTTTGGTTGTTTCTTTCTTCCTTCTGGTGCACTCCATTGATTTGAGTTCCAGTTTTCTTTCCATCACGGTTGGTTCCCTGTGCATTTTCCTTCATTTAACTTAGTGTAGCCTTCATTTTTCCATTTAATTTGTGACAAAAATCAACCAGTTCTGTGAGCACCCTGATCACCAGTGCTTTGAACCATGCATCTGATAGGCTGGCTATCTCTTTGTCACTTAGATGAATTGGCTCTGTGGCTTTGATCTATTCTTCCAATCGAGCCTTTTTTTTTGGGGTCTGGTCATGCCTGTTACATAGTGAGGGGTGGAGCCTTAGGTGTTCACCAGGGCAGGGCAACCCAGTTGCTGGGTTGTGACACTATATGTGGGGGCAGGGTCAGAGAGGGAACGATGGTAGTTGCTCCAGTCTCTCTTGGATTTCACTCCCTTCTGCCACTTCCCCCGAGCAAACTGGGCCCTTCTGGTACTGATTTCTGGGTGGGTGGGCTTGTATACATTCTAGGACCCTGTGGGTCTCTCCAATGAACTCTCCTGTGAGGCCGGGAGTCTATTCCGGCACCTCAACCCCAACAAGTGTTTTCAGTCAGTGCTTTTAGGCTTTATTTCCTGGTGCTGGGGCCCTGGGTTGTGTGGTTTGTCTCACTGCCCGTTTTTGTCTGGTTTATCTGTGCATGAATGTGTGATGGCGGTCAGCCAGCCACCTTGCATGCCTCACTGTGTCTGTTCATTGCCACCCTGTGCCCAGGTCCACTAGCCACTGTTTTTTCCTGCTGAGGCCCCTCTCTACTGGCCGCCGACTCTGCCCCTCTTACAGGTCTGGATGAATGATTGTCAGACTTTGGTACAGTTCAATTTTCTGTCAGCTCTGGTTGTATTTTTGTTTGTAAATTTTTGTTGTCCTTAATTTTGGTTGTGTGAGGAGGCATAGTGTGTCTATCTATGCCTCCATCTTGGCTGGAAGTCCAGGCTTCTGCCATTTTTTATTTCACCTCTTTCACATTGGCAAAACATTTCCTTCTGAGGACTTTTTCATCCAGAGGAACAAAAAAAGTTGCTTGGGGTGAGATTGGGTGAATAGGGAGGGGAGTGGAGGTCATGCTGTTTTTTGGTCAAAAACTGCTGAACACTCTGTGGTGTAGGCAGATGTGCTTATAAATCACCTGTCATGAAGTGGGCAAATATGTTGAAAGATTCTTCAAAAAAGTTCACTGAAGACAAATGAAACCTCTCACAACAACGCCAGCTAGCACACTGATACAGATAGGTTTCCAGAACACTCACCTAGCAGGGGAAGCCTATATTACAAGGAGCCTGCCCTTCAGAAGATAATTCTGTTTTTTTTTTTGGAGTCTCCCCTTGTATATATCATTAGGAGGCATTTGCTAACTTGTAGATGAAAGTCTGTAGACTACAATGTTTAAGCTGTTATGAGAAATTATTTTTTTTGCATTTTAAATAAAAGCATCATGCATGCCTACTATAGTAGTAAAACATTAGTGTCACTTTATGTTGAGACAGGAAATTAGAGAGGGAAAAGAGCTTTCTTCTTATCTTTGTAATAATGATTCTTTTATTCTAAACAAAGATGGTCTATTATTTTGAAGATAAAATAATAAAACTGTAGACCTAAAGAGAATTCCAACAGGTCACTTTGGCCATTGCCTTTGAATCCAGAAAAATTGAATATTAATATATCTCATTTAAATTGCTGTACTCTTTTGAAAGCTGTCTTGCATCCAATCTCCCATTTGGAGAAAATAGGAAAAGAGAGGATGGGAGTTTAGAAGTCTGCCTGTCTTGGCTCAGGAGTGAGATCAAATCAAATGGCATCACAAGATGCAAAGATTGAGAAGGATTGAAAGAGAGTTTGGAAGATTTTGGAGAGACCCCTTTTATGATGTAGCAGCATAAAGAGGAAAAACAGCCTTTGACTTTGGCCAATAATACACCTGGCAAGTGAGTTATCAAATGCATTAGTCGGTTCAGATTCCTTTGTCAAAGTCAGGATGGGGCTCAGTAGCACAAAGAATCTCTAGGTTCCTTGGTTGGAAGACTTTATCCCACTCACTGTAGTTTAAGTATGGGTATGTGTCTGCTGGGGGCCAGGTGTTTGCCATTGTGGTGGTTCTTTGTGATCTACTTCTTTGCTCTACGTTCTTCTTGAACAACTCCTTTGGTCTGAGGCTGCTAATGGCCTCACTGGGAGTTCCCTGTCAGTATATATCTGGTTCTCCTTTTGGGCTACTGCATAGAATGGTGGAGTGTTCTACGTATGGTTGAGTATTGTTGTTTTACACAGACCAGGAAGAAGTGACAGATAACATATTCATCCTGGTGATCTTCTCTGTGGCCCCTTGGCTATCTGAGCTCTTGTATTGAACTTTTGATCCCATTCATGATGGCTCCACTCTCATGACCTCCCAAAAGCCTCATCATCAAAAATCATCACATTGGAGATTAAGGCCTCAACACATGAATTTTTGGGGGACACAAATATTCAGTTGTGAGCACCTACCTCAGATGGCCTCCTTCTCCTTACTTTTTATTTCTTTTTAATCACTCTACTACTTACTCATTCTGCTCCCTTTCTACAAAATACCAATGTAATTTTTCTAAAAATGTTTCCTTGCTCTGCTTTCTTTTCTTTTCTTTTTGCTTCCTTTCAGTAATTACATGGTTGAGCCTTAAGGTCTGCATAGTTGACCTCAGATCTATGTGTTTGCCCTGACCATTGTTAACATGTGGGTATCCCCATTTGGATGGTCATCTGACGTTTGAGGACAAAAGACCCAAACTGAACTCATACTCTTCCCTCTTCTTCCTGCAATTATTCAAGCATTCTCATTACCGGGTTTGAAACCCAACAATCATTCTTTACATCTTCCCTTGACTCATTGTTTTTGATAAATATTTCAGTCCTATATCTATGATCTCTCTGGAATATCTGTTTTTGTTGTTGTTGTACTAGAACTGGTCAACTGCAATGTACTATGGTTTTGGCATGCACAGGGACATGCTGGAATGGAAGTCATAGTTGCCAGATACCAGCATGTTCTATGTACAGTAATGCAAGGGGTAATTTATTGGAGTTAAGGTCTGGCAATGAAGATAGAAATCATGTTGTTCATAGGATATGAAAAAACATTTTATTTTTAGGGTATGTAGCTGGTAAGTGGCCATCCTTAGCTTCTTGCTGCTTGTTGGCTAGAGGCTACCCTCAGTGCTTTGTCATGTGGACCTTCCCAGAATTACTACATGGTTTACCAAAATCAGTATGACAGAGTGTCCTTCCAACTGCAGCTCACAATCCTATGTAATCTAATCATGGAAGTAAGTAATACCCCATCACCTTAATCTCTTCATTATTTTGTGGGCTAAAAGTAAACTACTGGTCCCATCTGCATTGAAGTTAGAGGGGATCATACAAGGCTTGAACTCCAGGAGAGGGGATGATGGGGGCTATGAACGAGTCTGTTGATCATATACAGGAAGGGAGGAAACACAATTCTTGTCACTTCTGTAATTCCATCAATGGCAAAGCCTCACTGACAATATTTATTAAAGTTAAAGGTCAAATATTTCAGTCATTAAAAAGTCAGAAGAAGTTTTTTTCCCCTGTTTATTCACTTACTAGGCAGAGATGCAGGTTTTCCTACAGGGTTTTGAAGGTTGTCTTGCTGGATAATTTCTGCATTATTATTTTAAAAATAATTGCTGTTAATGGGTTCATTATAAAGCAGAATACTTATTAAGTAAAGCCCTGATTTTGTTTCCTTCAGAAAAGTGACTGTGGCCAAGGGAGTTATCTTCACTCTTAGCCTCAAAATGTACTCTCTTTCAAAGTCCTTTAAAACTATATCTGTTATACTTTTTCTATGTAAAGTAGGTCTATAATGCTGTTGTTGTTTGACAAATGTGTAAATCAAGTCACAGACTCAGACACAATTAATTAGGAACAAAGGTTTTAGATACCCTAAGAGTTGATTTCTTTCTTTTTCACTAAACCATGCTTTTTCTTAGAATTTATTACAGTCAGTCTGTGACTGTCTGGTAAATATATCCCCTTGACTGTAGCATGCTTGTCAATTCCTCTGTTCCTTGTCTTTGCCATTTGGTTCTCTCTCTCTTTCTCTCATCACTTTCTATTCCAGTGATTACTTTCAGTGCCCATCTCTGCCTACCATTTTCTACTCTACTTTTTTAAATAGAATTTTTCTGTTTCACACATTATGCATACAGGTGTTTGCTTTTATAAAGTCATTAATGACTTGATAGCTTTCTCCTTAGAATCACTGAAGTGAATTAATTAAGATATTTCCTGTGGGATTTGGACAATTTTCCTTGACTTGAATTATTATAATCTGCGCAAGTTTCTCCTTCCACCCTGTCATTACTGTAGCCCTGAAAAAACATTTCTCAGAGGACTGAAGAAGTCTGGGAATATGTTCTACACTGTCCAAATGAGACTCCTTCAGGGTCAAGTCACTTAAGACATTTGAGTGGAGCAGAAAATAATTTTAATTAAGAGCTTAAACTTATAAGCACGATGAATCTTTTCTTTCAGGAGAAAAAAATGTACATAGGATTGCAAATAAAAAGAAGAAATAGATATAGGTACTTTTTGTCCACTTGTAATTTTAGAGATATAAGTAGATATTTTTAAGATGAAGCAAAAACAAACAATAAAAATTAATACATTAAAACCATATCAATGAATAATAATCTTTCCTTCATAATTATTGAAAGCAGAACACTTTGGTAAATTTTCAATTGGATCCACTTGAAATAGTCAAAAATAGGTTCACTTACCTAGTTATGTTCAGAGGTCAGGAATTCCTTGCCATTGGAGCCACACTATTTACATTTCCATGAGCAAATGTCTACCACATGTGTGCATCGACTAGGTAATGCATGCAAGAACTTGGATGTTCCAGACCTTTCTTTCTATTACCCAGACGACAATTTTGCTGGTTTTGTTGTTTGAAAAATTTGGAGTCGTGCAATATAGGTTGGAGATCAGGAGGCTAACACTCACCTAATGCAGGTGCCATTGTTGTGACATTGATGATGAGCACACCAAGGGACATGGCAGTTCTCAATGTTCTTTCCATGTAGTGCTTCCTCAGCGATGAAGTATTCTTTGTGGTTTACCTGAAGCTCTCCGATGCAGCCCTTGAGCCCATACACAGGGCTGGCCTTCTTATGGATCTTAATGTTTTCAGGAACATGGCCAAGGAACATTGACTCAAAATGTGCCTGTAGAAAAAAATAACAATAAAAATCTTCTCATAAGATGTTGTTAAATTATAGGAGAAAGGCCTAGGATATTTTGTTCTGTAATTGCATGCTTTAATGTGTTCTGCGTTAAACAGGTTTCAATTGTTGGCTAGTTTCATCAATCCTACTAGGTGGTAATATAAGTTACTGTAGGAAAGGGCTCTTATTTTATATTGCTTTTGTATCTCTCGTAATAGCTAATAAATTTTAGTACAAAAAAGGGGCATTTGATAAAACTTGCTGACTGATTACTTTGAAATGTATTTTTGAACTCAGGTGTTTGCATTTCAATGTGATCAGTATGAAATAAATAATAAATGATAAAGAAAATGAAAACTTCTTGTTTAATTATTGTTAGATATTGAATGTACCCCCCAACCACCCATTCATATGTTGAAGTCCTAATCTCCAGTACTCAGAATGTGACCTTATTCAGAACCAGAACTTGTATTCATCAACCAGAATAATGATGTGATCACTTGCATGATGTAAATTGCTACTAACTCTCTAACCCCTCAGCAACATATATAAATTGAACTTTTATCATTTAGATGTACATTAAATGCAACTTTCCTCAAGAGGAACCTATAAGCTACAGCTGAGGTCTGGATGGACTGGTAACAAGTCTGTCACCTTCAGGGCTGTTGGGCACATGACAGGGGGATGCGGCAGCCTATGGGCAGTTTATGTTTCTGCTGTGCTCAAACCCACAACACACTCACTCAGTCCAAGCTGATGCTGAAAAGTATTTAAACTGGTATTACAGATACAATAAAATGAGAAAGTGTCATTGCAAGAATTTAAAAAACTAGAGCCAAATAATGAAGTTATGACTCCAGTAGGAGGAGGGGATAGGAGATGCCCAATAATATCACCATATTTATTTATACTACTGTTTTTTGGTTTAATGCAAATGTACTTCTAGAGAATAGAAGCATATGCAATTTTAGGAATATTGAAGTCTCCATGATCAAACTAATTCTGTTATTTGAGATCTTATTCTTTTTTTTAGTAATGCAGGCTCTGCTCCTAAGGGCATTTTTTTTTTCTGAGTACTTCATATAGGACTCAGATATATAGTCACTCAGAGGATGACTACCTTTAAGTATAGTGGGGCGGAAGTTTCAAGGTGTATTAACAGAGCTTTCATGCGGCGTTGGAGTACGTCTGTTTGTTTTCACATCCTTTTTCATACACTAAGTCCATTTATATCAATTACTCTAACGAACCATTAGCAGAGCTCTTTATCAGCTAAGATAGGTGACTCACTGCTAAGGCAATCTGGGATCTATCATGAACCTGCATGCTCAGCGAATCCGAGGCTATGACCTTCCTCTCAATGAGGATCTCTGACATCTTCGTGCATTGATCACACACCTGGAACAGCAAACCTCTCACTGCCTTGACAAGTGTGCTGTCTTAGCACAAAACTGATAGTGGATGAAAGAATATCCTCCTCTTCTGTTAGCAGTAGGCAGATCTGAGGGAAAGTCTGTAGAGCTATCTATGATTTATGAGACCATTAAAAACCACCCAAACAATGGAAATAAATAGCTCTTGTATTTCTTCTGATCTGAGGCCTCAACTTAGTGGAGCCCTGAAAATGTCTAAAAAAGCAGCTGTCGTTGACTGCACATAGATAACCATTAAAATGGTTGACTTCCTCTATCCCCAGACTCTCAATTATCCAAGAGCTGCCTTTTGTGTGTATAATCATTCCTAAGAAGACAGGCCTTAAAAGGAAGTCTTTTCTAATAACTCCTTGTGAATCAGACTATGGAGAATAGAGTCTGACATCAAGATATGATCTTATAAGATAAAACCACAGAGAACAGACAGGGACAATCAAGGATGAATCATCAAGATAATGACAAACATGAATGGTGACTGAGGTGAAAGGGCTCCACGTTGACAAGTATGAACAAACATTCCCTTTCCTCTCTGAGTTTCTTTGTAAAGGAAGAATATAGTGCTCTTTTGTAATATATGGGAATAAAATAAGGAGATGAGCAAAAGGGAATAAATTTTAAAAACTGAGGAGTGAGGGGAAGACGGATAAGAAGCAGCTTTAATCTCTTTTCTGTTTTGTCTTAAATTTAGATATTAGGGTACTACATGCATTTCTGTTATGATGTCTTCATTAAATGTTTACTTTTGTTTTATATCCTCAAGTCCGTCTAAAGTTAAATAACTTTTTTGTGTTAATAAATTACAGGACGTTAACTGCAAATGTATTTTTTTTGTTAAGATTAACTATCAGAGTGTACTTTTCTTTATCCAAGTATATAATGACAAAATAGAAATGAACTGAGTTTTATTTAGTGTGAGTGCAGATTTTTAAAATATTACTTGAATTATATGCAGATAAATTTAAAACCAGAGACATGGAGTCTTGGAATAAAGATGAATAAGAGATTTTACGTAACGTGTTTAGGAAGAGGATATATTTAAATAACTTTTCACATGTGACTTAAGTCTTAAATTCTTTAAGAGTGTTTATAGAGAGATTAAATGCAAAGGAATTAAAAGGAAGAAAGAGTGTTTATTCCTTTGCTGTTAGTCTCTCTCTCCCCTTCTACATAACATAATAATCATGAGCATATAGTCTCTTTTATATTAATTTATGTCCCCTTTTAAAGCTGGGCCTCCACCCATTAGCATCCTGGGGTTTTCTGAGTCTATAGCAGCAACTTGCAAATAGGAGGTTTGACGCAAATTTGTATATGACCTGACTTATGAAACCTAGTGCTGCTTTTCTTTAGCCTCCTATTTGGCTTTTAGGCCTCTTCTTCTACTTTATGCTGCCTTAGAAACTTGCTAGTTTGCCAGATTCAGCATATGGGAAGTCCCCACTGAATACTATCCAGGAAGGAGTATTAACATGGTTTTAATTCTAACATATCTCTCTATGCATATACAGTACAGAGTACAGGGTGGTGCTTTTATGGAAGTTTTTTGAGTTACATATGAGATTAATGTCAAGTAGGTAACACAAAGAGTTATTTTTTAATTTGATAAATATCAGTGAAATCCTAACTGGTCCTATACTTCACAGTTAAACCTTTGTTCCTTAAGGCTTTCTAGGTTAAAGAATGTTCTCAAATAATATCTTCTCACCTTGTCAAAGAAAGAACTGAACTTTAGTGAAGTAACCAATAAATTTAGTTGCTACCCTGTGAGCACACGGATATACAGAAGTGGAGATACAAAAGAAGGATATGAGATTATTCTTGTCTATAAGAAAGTTAAATGTAATCTGGAGAAATAAATGGTAAAGAAATTAAGTAGTCAGAAAATAGCAGCTTTCTGGTTAGCAAGATAGCAGAATAGGAAGTTCCAGGTATTCCTTCCTTTTCTCATTAAGACACTGATTGAACAATACAGAGACAGACACTCTTGTGAGAAATGTGCAGATTCCATTGAGAGGCACTTGCACATTAGGCCACCATGAAAACAGCTGTATTGAGACCAACAGGAAAATGTGTGGTACTCACTCACCATAGCCCTCATCTAGGTTCAGTGGGGCATGATTGAGAGAAAACTTCCAGTTTCCAGGTTCTCTTTGGGGGAAATAGAAAACTGAAACATACATCCTTTGTGTAGATTTTGCAAGGACTAGGTGCTGTCTTATCTGAATCTCAGATAAGAGTGCCTAGACTGATGAGAAAGAGTGCCAGGTTGGGGTGAAGGTTCAGACTAGCATGTATTCACTCAGCATAGTTTCTACCCTCACCTCAATGGGAGAGAGTAGGCAACCCCCCGCCCCCCACAACTTCTGACTTCTCTCTGGGGATGGAAACAGTTGGAACATGCATCCAAAATTACAGCTTTTCAGGGGGCAGCCTGAAGAATGAGTTTCTGTCTCCTCTGTCTTGGAGCAGTGACAGGACCTGACATACACTAGATTGCTGAAAACAAAGGAGAACTAGATGGTGTCCTGCTGCTCCAGAGCACCTGTGATGCAAAACACAGAAACGGATTCAGTTCGGTGGCTCCTTCCTGGGGCCGGGGTGGGGGTGGGCAGAGGAGAGTAGGGAACACTTCTGACATTTTGGATTTTCAATGATTTTCCTGAGAGACTGGTTCTTATTTTGCCTGTCTTGGAGCTCCAATGAGACCCAGCATAGTCTATATGCCTGGGGCTGCTGAGAACAAAAGAAAACTGGGCAGCTTGTAGCAGCTCCAGAGAACCTGCTGTACTGCAGACAGACAGCAGAGGAAGCAAAGACTATAAGCACTCCAAAGAGACATTGGCAGATTTGTATAACAGAATTTTCACACAAGTCAGAAAATACACATCCATAGAAAAGGTTTAAGAGTATAATAAATTTAAAAAAAAGAAAGAAAAGGTTTGAAAGGGTCTGAGAATTTGGCTAAGGTAATTACTGTAGGTTCTTCCCTATACAAAGCCATCTCATAAAGACTGGGAGAGATGCCTGTCTTTTCAAATGTGTGGATCCTATCACAAAGTGACAAGGCACAGGAAGATCAGGAAAACACAGCCCGATCAATGGAACAAAATAAATCTCCAGAAACCGGCCCCAAAGAAATGGAGGTATATATATGAATGACCTGACAAGAAATTCAAAATAACTGTCACAAAGCAGCTCAATGAGCTCAGGAAAATAAATCATGAAGAAAATAAGAACATAAACAGAGATACAGAAAAAATAGAAATGAAGCAGAAATTTTGGAGCATAAGATAGAAAACTGAATTAAAAATATTCACTAGAAGGGTTCAGTAGAAGACTTGATCAAGCAGTAAAAGGAAGCACCAAACTTGAAGACGGGTCATTTTAAATGATCCAGTTAAAGAAGCAAAAAAAAAAAGATTAAAAAAGGAGTAACCATACCTAAGTGATTTGTGATACATCATCAAATGGACAAATAGATTCATTGTGATAGTCCAGAAGTATAAGAGAGAAGGAGAAAGGGAAAGAAATCTTATTTGATAATACAATGGCCCCAAACTTTCCATATCTGTGAGAGAAAATGGACATTCAGATTCAAGACCCAAAGCACTAAAACAAGAATGAATATAAAGAGGTCTATACCAAGACACATTATAATCTATTTAAAAATCTCTATTATGATGAGCAGAGTTAGGGGTAGAGATTTTTTTAATAGTTTGTATTAAAGTTCATGACTTAAAATTAAGTGGCTTCAGCTCACAAAATCCTCCGTGCTTAAATCCCTATTCCACAAATTTCCACCAGCCTCTCATTGTAATAAAAGGGGAAAAGGGAGGAGCAAAAGGTGTACTCACAATAAACAAACGGAAACTGGCTCCAGGGGCTATGATAAACCATAACTTCAGGATGGGGGTCTAGTCTGTGAGATCTCATGGCAGACAGCCTCCACAGGGGGGATTCAAATGAGCTTTGGGGTTAAGTCACTTTAGAAGGCATCAGTGATTTACTGAGACTTCAGAGCACTTGAGGTGGGATGAACACAAGAAGGCAGAGCGTTGTAAAAAAACTTTACAGAACCTACACACATTGTCTCTTTACCACCTTAAAAATACCCAAATTCTTTTCAATTTAAATCATACGTTCTGTTCCCATGTGTTGGTCTTTGTGTGTACATGAATATTACCTGGGACATTCTGATCAGTATTTCATACAGTCAATCTAAAGTATGAGGGGACTGATTTGTCACAAGGGCTGTAGATACAACGTATTTATCATTTTCGACAACAAAAGGGTATTTATTGAGCATTTGTTGAATTCTGTGGATTAAATACATGGTCCATGGATGACTATGATAATGGTATATTGTGTGTTATTTATAATAAAATATGAAGTTTTTAATATAAAAATGGATAACTAAAATCACACTGAATACTTTACATTGGATTTTTTAGACACAATGATCAGTGTTTTACATATTATCCACTATTTGAATATTTTATGTCATGAACTAAAAATTTGGCCATTTTGGGCTGTAGCATGACTTTTAAAACATGAAAGCCAATTTTATTCCTATTTAACAATCTGTCCGACAGTTTTGAATCTGGGACAGCAGCAAATGAAGAAGAGTTAATTAAGTGTATTACAAAAGATCACAAAAGTGTTGGCAATCAGAAAACCTGGGATCAAGTTTCTGTCCTTCTCATTATGAAATTTTGGACAACTGCTACTCAGTTTCCTCAGATTTGTATAAGGGATAATCATTACTTTGTAGGTTTCTTGTGAGGGTCAGATGAGATAATATATGACCATAATTTGGAAAATGTACTGTGCTTATGAAAACATTAGATGTTCTTATGCGCCTCTTTTAGACGCCTGCATATACTGAACAAGAGACTAGGTAGAAAAATGGAAATAAAATAAAATTTCCAATGCGTTAGTGCACTACACACTGCAAGCATTAATGTGTACCAAAATTAGCACTTTGGAGCTCTAATTATACCGATTAACTCTCCATGCTGATCAAATGAACCAGGAATTCTTCATCTTAAATATATTGCTATAAAGCCATACTAAGAAGCATGTAACCAACCATATCATTAAAATGAAAAGAATTCAGCAAATTGTCTGTTCTCTAGTGGGACAGACATTCTCTCTTCTTTCAATTCAGCTTCGTTAAAGTTTCTAAGAAAAATTTCCTGGCCAACATAAATCTGGAAACCTGAGAATGGACTTTTTAGCAGCACAGTACAAGCACTATCATGTCCTATAAAAGTGTACATTTTTCTTGTATGAATGACCCATGGACATGGACAACAGTGTGGGGATGGACTGTGGGAGTAGGGCGTGGGATGGGTGGAACAGGGCAAAGGGGGAAAAATTGGGACAACTGTAATGGAATAATAATAACAAATGATTTCATTAAAATGTAATTTCTTAAAGTGCTTTTTGTATCTTGCTAATTTTCCCCATTCCTGAGCTTTTTCTTAAATCAAGCATAATGTGTCATATGCCGAGTTTGAGAAGAAAATCAATTTCAAGCTAAATTTAATAAAACTTTTATATGGACAGGCAACATTAAATATATTTAATTATACCTAAAATATCAGAGATGAATATTCTGGTGTTTTGTTGGGAGACTTGACAAGGGATTTGTTCAGTAAAAACTATGATTAATATAATAAATTTAAAATAAATACTTAATTTTAAATATTGAGGGCACATTTAGTAGTGTTTGAAACTGGAGATATGTATACCTACCTGAGAGGCCTGGGATATTTTCAAGTCTTTCTTCTGTATTGGAGGTTTTCCATCTGCAGTCATTTCAATCATACAAGCAACCCCAGGACTGCCAGCAGGCATTGTGAAGCTAGAAATAAAAAAGAAGAGGCCATTAATGTGTGTGTTATTGCCAAGAACGGGGTAGCTTCACACATGGGTGGTAAGTACTGCTTCAGTGAGAGAGGTGCTTTCTGGATCACAATAATCCTGAAATATGGCCGCAACCAAGTGTGAACATTTTAGTATAGATAAAAGATATATTTCTTTTGAACGCTGCATTTTATTCTCCTTGTCTCCTCCTGTCTTTAAATCAGGACTTGAAATGCTTTCAGAAAGTTAAACTCCCACAAAACAAAAGGAACTTTATGTGTTTAAGTAGGTATTGATAAATTTTAAGTGCTAACTGTGGTTGACATATGGTCTCACTCGTGTAGGAGATTGTTGGACAAGTAACATCAATGCTAAATGATGCTGAACTCCCTAGGTAGAAATTTCCCCTCCCTGGCCTACAGGGGAAATAGAAATGGAATAAGAAATGAAAGGCTGCATACCCTAGGGCAGTGAGATTACACTGTGATACAGTTATCAGGACTCAGAAAGCATGCTGCTAATGTACTGGCTGGTAGTACTGCATTTCAGAGATAAAGAAAAGTATAAGGTTAAGGGAATTTGTAGAATGAATAGCAGAAACGGTCAATACATAATTGAAAATTTATCAGAGTTACAGAGTGATGCAATCAGATGAAAAGGTACACATATTAAAGTACTTGGCATATTTTTTAAATAGAGTTTTAAAAGATAATTCAAATGATATTACCCTGTCACTTGACATATGTAGTAACAGTAACTTGCACTGTTATGAAGTCTACTTCATAGAGATATTAGGAAACACATTTACTAATACTAACAGTGGCAATCTCTGCATACTGAACATGTGAACGATTTTAATGCTCACTTATGCTTATTTGCATTTTCTAAATTTTTGACTATGAATACACCTATTTTTGATTTTTAATTTTAACCAACTGCCCTAAATTTGTCCAGGATGGTGAGAATTCCCAGGACATGGGACATTTTATGCTTAAATCAGGGAAGTTCCAGGCAAACAAGATCAGCTGTTAATTCTATTTTTCTTTTTTTTAAAAAATTATTTTATTGTTGTTCAATTACAGTTGTCTGCATTTTCTCCCCATCACTCCACCCCCACCCCAGCCAAGCCCACCTCCTGCCCTTGCTTCCATCCTCCCCCTTGGTTTTGTCCATGTGTCCTTTATGGTAGTTCCTGAAAACCCTCCTCTCCACTGTCCCCCTCATACTCCTCTCTGGCTATTGTTAGATTGTTCTTAGTTTCAATGTCTCTAGTTATACTTTGTTTGCTTTATTCTATTGTCGATTAGGTTCCAGTTAAAGGTGAGATCATATGATATTTGTCCCTCACTGCCTGGCTTCTTTCATTTAGCATAATGCTTTCCGGTTCCATCCATGCTGTCACAAAAGCTAGGAGCTCCTTCTTTCTCTCTGTTGCATAAAATTCCATTGTGTAAATGTACCAAAGTTTTTTGATCCACTCATTTGCTGATGGGCACTTAGGTTGCTTCCAGCACTTGGCTATTGTAAATTGTGATGCTATGAACATTGGGGTACATTTGCTCTTCTGGATTGGTGTTTCAGGGTTCTTAGGGTATAATCCCAGCTGTGGAATTGCTGGGTCAAAAGGCACTTCTATTTTTAGTTTTTTTGAGGAAATTCCATACTGTTTTCCACAGTGTCTGCACCAGTGTGCATTCCCACCAAGAGTGCACTAGGGTTCCCTTTTCTCTGCATCCTCTCCAACACTTGTTTGTTGATTTGTTTATGATGGCCATTCTGACCAGTGTAAAGTGGTATCTCATTGTGGTTTTAATTTGCATCTCTCTGATGGCTAGTGATGCTAAGCATCATTTTACATGTCTCTGCGCCCTCTGTATGTCCTCCTTGGAGAAGTGTCTGTGCAAGACCTTTGCCCATTTTTTAATTGGGTTGTTTGTCTTCCTGGAGTGGAGTCATGTGAGTTCTTTATATATTTTGGAGATCAAACCTTGTCCAAAATATCATCGGCAAATATGTTTTCCCATATAGTTGGTTCTCTTTTCATTTTAATGCTGTTTTCTATTTTTCAAATAAAAAGTCACTAGTATTAAACACTCATTGGTTAAATCATTTACCAATCCTTTTTCTTAAAATTAATGTTGGAGACTAAGTGGAATGGAAAAACAAAGTGGAACACCCTTCTTACCTTCCCCCCGACCCCCCAAAAGAGGCAACTGTCTACAGATTTTCTTCCTTCTTACCTAGAAATACAAATCTGATATGGTCTTGGCAATACATTATTCCGCTACTTTTTTGGCTCCACTGTAGTTTACCAAGGTCACTTCTAATTCTGATCAGATCACCGTTGAGAATTCTAGAAATAACTTCTAGAGTATCCATTTGTGTGAACTGTATATGGCAAGGATTTATGAAGCACAGTTACCGTCCTGGTTCATATGGGCAGGTGAACCTGTATGATGCTTTACACTGGACATGGAGGGAATAGTTCTGAGGTAATGCACAAGTCCTCATTCAGAAATAAGATCTCTTTGTTTCATTCAGAGCCTATTAAAAATCTAACCCTGAATGCAGATCTACAAAAGGAAGCCCTGCTACTCTATTTGCTTGCTGCTACTTTCTGCCTTTTCCCCCTGACTTTCCCACCAAATGGTTGTTTCTATTGTCTGCTTAGTCTATTTTAGAAATTGGTATTCTATCCCACCAGAGATTTTTCCCCACATGTATATTTTTATAACGTTCATTTTCATGTCTCATATTTGCTTATAGAGCAAATTATGTCATAAGAAACAAAAAATGCTCTATAAACAAATTAGACATTATGCCACATAAATCATTTGAGGAAAAATCTAAGTGCATATCCCCTATCTCTCTCAAGTATTGCTGAGGCCAGCCGAATCTAATGATTTAAAGACTCAAGGATCATATTTTGAGATAATCCATTGACTGGCTGAGTGATCGTAGACAAACCACTTAACCTTTCTTCCCTGAAGTGTGATTATCCACAGAAGAGAGATAATCATTCTTAGCTCATAAATGGTTAGTGAGAATCACGTTATTTAATGTACATAAATCATTCACTGCTAATATTAAAATCCAAAGTTAAAGCAATTATTTGCTGACTAGACAGGGATCTCTAAAGAGATTTCTATGAAAATAAATTATACAGTCAAGTTGAAGTATTCATCTACTTCTACTAACATTGCTTGTAATGGAATTCAAAATTAAATACTCAGGTTTTATTATTTTAAAAATTAAAATTTGATGAAACAGACATATTTTTCAGCATCCTTAACATTCTTGTTCATTAGATTTATAGTCTTTAGGTATGCTAAGCAATGTGGTAGAAACACTCACATTCAGAAGAGACAATTTATATAAAATTTTTGGAAGATCCTGCTCAAACTGGAAGTTTAGGATATCTGAAAGCAAGGGAGGAGTTGTAAAAATGTAAGCAATGGAGACTGAGTTGGTGAACTAAATCAAGTACTTTTACATAATGGAGTGTTACCCAGCTTTTAAACAGGGATTGCAGAATAATACTTAATGGAATGGAAAGATATTTTTATAAACTATAAAAAAGATAAAGGCCCTTTAGATTATGTATCATTTTTATAAAAATATGCATAGAAATTATACCAGACTAGTTTAACTAATATTACCAGTGGCTATGTTTTCATATGAATAATTTTTAATTTATCTTTTTTGATTATTTGCATTTTCTAAATTTTGAGAATGAAATATATTTTAAATTTCACCCCTTAAAACAACAGATACTTTTTATAAAAATCAAATCAAGGGTTAAATAATTCGATAACATTTTCCTGTTTTCCTGAGGTCCCTGCTTTCTTTCCAGGAACATCTCTCCATCAGCCTCCTTGTGAAGCCCATCTCCATCAGCTCCTGTGATGAGAACTTATGGCTAACAAACTCACAGTCATATCGCCCCCAGACAATAGTTTAACTATGTATAAATTTTACATGTTTTTTTCTTTTAGAACTTTAAACACAGTACATGGTTATTTTCTGCAATCTGTTGCTGATATGAAGTCATTATCTGTTCTATTTAAAGGCTGTTCTTTTAATTTTTCCTTTTACAGCTTTCAGATAATTTTTTATCTGTGATGATAAGTCTAGGAGTGGATCAATCATTATTCATTCCTTTTAATTAATACTCTGAGTGCACTTTTGATCTCAACAGTTATATATTCCTTTACTTTTGGAAAATTCTCACCTGAATCACCTCAAATATTGCTTTCTGACAATCTCTGAAATCTCTTTTTTTATAGTTTTTCTAGAACTTATGTTAGACATTTTTAGGAATCCTTTTAAGTTGTTCTCTAAACTTTTTTTTTAAAGATTTTATTTATTTATCTTTAGAGGGGAAGGGAAGGAGAGAGGGAGAGAAATATCAATGTATGTTTGGCTCTCGTGCATCCCCTGCAGGGAATTGGCCTGCAACCTGGGCATGTGCCCTGACTGGGAATTGAACTACGATCCTTTGGTTCGCAGGCCCATGCTCAATCCACTGAGCTACACTAGCCAGGGCCTGTTCTCTAAACTTCTTAACCTTGCTTTCATTTAAAAAACATCCTCTTCATTTCTTTATCCTGTATTTTTCTAGGGACTGTTTTCCCCACACAACAGTCTCCAGACCAATCTATTCTATCTAAAGCATTTAAAATTTTAATGACTATGTTCTTTTATCCCCAATATTCCGAATCCTTTGCATATTTTTGGTGTTAATTTAATTTGCTTTTATAATTTCTCCTTTAGAATAAATATTGTTCTTTCATTTATGCTTCCTAGCATCTTAAAAATACTTGTTTTAGTTTTTGTCAGACTTTTTCATAAAAATGATTTTATTAGAGTGATGCACTTTTCCTTTGATGACTTGTGTGGTTCATTTCTCAGTCTTGCCATGTGTCCTGATATTGCACTGTGCAGCCTCATTTTGAGAGGGAAGTGTTTGTTTTTCTCTCTTGCCCACTCTTGGGAGCCTCCTCCTGTGATCTGCTGTACTCAATGCTGCCTGTCTCATGAGGATCCTACCTGCTCCTCTGATCTCACTTTGATCAGCATCTAATCTGGAATCTTGGATAGTGGCTATTTGGTAGTTCTGTCTTACGGTGGTATTAAAAATACTCACTGGTCCATTCACAGAGCTAAAAATGATTGCTTTGTGCATTCCTGCTCATGACACCTTGTCTGTATTCAGTTTTCTCCGTGCTGACAGTTTGCTAAAAGTCAGAATCCCAGATGAGTGTGTGCGTGGGTAAAATCTTCCACAAATATTCCTGAGTAGTTTTACTTCCCTTTGCCTTATAGAAGCTGAGCTTCCCTGTTTCCAGACATACATCGTGGTGGGCCTGCGGTATTACTTCTTTTGCTGATTCCCATTTTGTCTCTTTCTTGTTTTGGAAGATATTTCTCTTGTTTTATATTTTCATTTATCTATTTTAAAAAACTGTTTCTACCACTGCCCTGTGTTTGACACTAAGAGGGTATGTCAAACTGGAAAGTTGTAATCTTGACTGGAATTCCTACCTTTTTTTCTTTTCTAATAAGAAAAATCAATAATAAAGAACAAACTGAGTCCTTGCTTTGAAGGGCAGTGCAAATAGAAAGTTATCCTTAATTTGTAGAGGCAGAATGAAGAAAAATTAAAGAAGCCATTTGGAGGTGCTTTTATGACTTTACAGGCTTTAAATTTGGAAGGACAAATTTTTTAGCCTTTTACACCCTGGGTTTATTTTGTGCTAAAGGCATTTCAATACATCTGTCTCACACTATTTTTCAGTGGTGTATTTCAAAAGCACCTGAGTGGTTTGTTTGCCTTCTAGAGAGAAATAGGAAGTATGGATTTTTTTTCTTCTTTAAGGTACCTATGTTTGATTTGTCAAATCTGGGAGTTTTATGAGGCACTGGCATTAAACCGTAGTGAAATGAAATACTTTAAAGGACTATTGCGGTGCTGTGCTCAAGGCTCACAAAGCATGGCTCATGCATAACTGCTGCAGCCATAGAGTTCTGAAACCAGGATATGACAGTACCGAAACTGAAAGCACCGAAGGCTTCTAGGGAATATTGCAAAACTGATGACAACACTGAATGCTTTTCCAGGTGCGAAATATACATGTTCTTTCTCTTGTTTGGCTATTTTCCAGCAATGACGCTAGCCTCTCTGTTTTAAATTTTGGACAGGAATGAATTTGCCAATAAGTTTCTTTATTTACTTGAACTAGACTTTAAAAGTGAATGCCAAAACAAATTCTCTATATGGGGAACTTACAGTATAGATAGCAGTTAAATGAGTCTCCATATTAATAACTACCCTGACCAAGAACAACCAGCCTGATGTTTACCATACGTAAGTGTTGCTCAGAAGTGAATGGATAGCATACACATTAAACTCCGGCTTGAAAGTTTCAGTAAAAGAATAATCTTGGGCTAGACTTAAGACTGAGAAGCTTTAACTTCAATTGTTAGCAGCTGTGATCTTCATGGTCAGCCTGAAGTTTCAGTTGAGTTGCGATAGCTCAGCACAAGACCTGAGTGGGAGACTCCTATCAGCAGATGGCAGTAAAAGTACGCGGCAGAGAGGAAGGGATGGAAAGGCACCTGGTCCCCACAGAGATAGAATCTAATTGATAGTGTGATTGTTTTAGCTCCCTGTTTGCAACAGGAAAACATGGGAAAATATATTTAAAAGATTATACATCAGGCAGTATGGCTAAAACTGTCCAGAGACATACAGCTTTCCTTACCAGTTCACGTACCTAATGCAATTGGCATGGCTGTGTGAGCAAATTTAAGAAGATGCTTTTTAAGAGTATGATGTAATGGTTTTATACAGCCTTATCAACACAGCCATGTGTCTTGAGGTTGTCAGTGCAACTCAGCACAATTTATATGTTAAAACAGTATAAAAAAGATCAGGCACAAAAGCCAGAGCGTTAGCCCTTTTATCAAATAAAACAACATAAACACACCAAAAGCATCAGTTTTTGTTTATAGCACCAAGGAGGTGATCAGCTGGCCCTACAAAGGGCTCGCACAAGGAACGCTGCATGACCCCTAACAGGCAATTGTCTCGAGGACTTCCTGTCTCTGGATGATGGCTATGAGATGGTCATTGTTTTTTGATTATTTCATTTAGCCTTTCCTCTGACTAACAGACAGCCCAACTGCAACTGATAATAAATTACAAAGAAAACCAAGCCATTATCCTGTGAAGCGCTGATACGTAAGAAAGGAGCTGTGATGATGCTGAGCCCTGCTGGAGTGGGAGCTTCATTTACACCCTTGATGAACCAGGCCAGGCCTTGAGGAAACGTCCACTCAGAGGCCATGAGAAATCAGGGCTATTCTAAGAAATGGGATTTTACCTCTGACTACACTATTCGATTCATGTGCAATAGGATGCACAGTATATTCTACAGACTTCAAGGACTCCTGCTAGCTTCTCAAAAAAGTGTAGATGGCTAGAATTCCCTTGTTTGCTTTACCCAGTAACATTCTCATAATGATCATTGCAATTACAGAAACTGAAATTAGCACCCAGAAATGTTGTTGGTTTTTGACCTGACATCTGGCTTTAACATCCCAGAACATGGTGGATGGAAGCTTCAGTGGTGAGCTGGAGCAGGCTAGCACTGGCTCACAAGAGCTGATTCTGTGCATCCCTTCCCAACGCCACACCAGTGAATTCACGCTGGTGGCTTGGAATTGGGCCATGGTGGCAGCATTTATGCCTGGGAAATGGGCAAATGGAATAAATCAGATCAACCCCCTGTCCCACCCTTTTCCCTGCGAGCTGGTTGTTAAACATATACCTCTGAACTTTGTAAATATTTCTTAGTAGGGTTTAAGCATTCACTTAGAAGAAGGACATTAAGAAGGTTACAAAAATCAACTTCATTGTTAGCATTTCTTTGGGAATTTTAGTAGAAAATCAGCTTTATTTATAATCTATTAGCTCCCAGCTCTAGATTGGATCAAGTTACTCTGATGATGAATGTAGGTGTGAGAATATTACTGCTAAAACATATACATATTTAGTTTACAAATACCAGGTAGCATTTAATTTTACCCTTCATTTCCAATACTTATTATTAGCTCTGTTGATTTGTTTTTGAGCAATTTTGGGATATAGTTGTATCCAATCTGCTGAATAATCAATCCAAATTCAGTAGTTAAAAATACTGATTCCTGATCCTTTCCTCTCCAACATCTAAACTCTCAAACAAACATATTTGAGAAACTAAAGTTTCCCAACTAGCATATGGAAATACTCAATTTGGTAAGAAATAGATTATTTTACCACATTTGAATAAAAAAAATTCTGATATGGGTATGTGGAGATTCATTTCCATTAGATTGAGAGAAGCTAAAGACAAGTTTTCTTCAGGAAAACACCACATGTGTCCTTGTCACTTTTTTGATGTGTTACAGTGAGTATTGGCTCATTCTTTCTTTTATATTGCCTTATATTAACAATAACTGTGTAGTGTTCTTCTCTTCTAAATGTTACAGTTTCCACATGGTTTGTATTGTTTGTAGCATGTGATTTTTTTGGCAGTGCATTTGAACTGAGATATAGCTATCTCTATATCTCTATACATCTACCTATCTATACCATAAAATATTTTAATGTTAAAATAGTTATACAGTATTATGTTTAATACAGTGAAGTTGCTAACAATTCTTGCTCTTATTAAACCACATGAAGAAAGAGTAGAATAACACATGCAAAGGATTTAAATTTCAGAAGCACTCTCTGAGCTGAAACTATAAATATTCTCATCACTCCGAGTGTAAAAAGGCTGTGGGGAGATCCAGTAAGCCGCGCCTCAGATCAACAGCTCTTTGGTTTCATATTTCTTTGCCAGCTAGCATGCAATCTAAGAGTCTCTTGCCTCAGTTTATTTCCTCTGAGCAAGTATATTCACTTCTTGTTCTTTTTTTTTAAATTTATCTTTAGAGGGGAAGGGAAGGAGAGAGGGAGAGAAATATCAGTGTATGGTTGCCTCTTGTGTGTCCCCTGCTGGAAACTGGCCTGCAACCCAGGCATGTGCCCTGCCTGGGAATCAAAACATGATCCTTTGGTTCGCAGGCCCACGCTCAATCCACTGCGCTACACTAGCCAGGTCACTTCTTATTCTTATATGTAAAAAACTCTTCGCAATTTTTGTTGTTTTATGTATGCCACTACCCCCCCCCCCCAATGTGCTTCTCATGTCCTTTGCCAAACATGGCTTCTCCATCTTTAAAATTCCCCTGATGGGGAAGAAGAAAGGCGAAGCCAAATTCTTACCCCAGAGAACTTTCAATATGAAGATAACTAGACAAGTAAAAATTTAAAAATTCAACCAATAAAATAAATAGAATTGATGAATCTGTAATCTAGGCTTAATGATGAAAAGAAGAATTACCAACCTCTCCTTAATTTTGAGTCTGTTTCTTATAGAGGGCTTCCATGAAAGCACTTCCAATTTAAAGACTGAGGGGAATGTAATGGAGTAAGTGATCATGATGATGCAAAATTTTTTTGTTTTCATCCTTCCAATAGAGACAACACATTCTGAAGTTGTTTTGATAAGAAACACAATTACACTAACTGTTTTGAAATTTTTTCAGAAATGATATCTGAAAATACTGTAAGTGGAATGAAAACGCACACTGTCTTACCAGGAGAGGCAAATCACTGGTGGAGATGGTTTGAAGGCTTTGAATTACTTAATATGAATAGAAAACAAAATTATTACAAGGCTCATAGGCCCAAGGTGACAGAGAAATATAATAAGCTCTAAAATACATAGTCTGTGTTAATTAAGACAAAATCTTAATCCAAAAATGATTTAAGGTGATTTTGTAGGTAAAATTGTGAGGAATGGAAGAAAGAAGAAAAATTTATATAGAAAAATAAATAATAAAATAGTGTTCAGTCAAATGATCTCAAACCCAACTTAAAATGGATCTATTCCTCCAATAGACAAATAGATATCTATTGTATATGAATGTACAGAATGTTCTTAGCGAGAAGGTAGCGGTGGATAAAGCAGTTGTCTTCTGAAGGTTCCCACATAGGTAAGGAGGAAATGTACCTCATTGTCCAAAAGGACAGTTTTCACTGAAACCGGAGGAATCGGGGCCAAGCTTCAGCAGTGGAGGTCAGTGTTGATGAGAGCTGACAAATTTGTACTACATCTTCAAGGGTCATTCTACCTGAGTTAGCAAGCAATGTCAGAAAGATTTTCTTTAGAGAACACACAGTGGGACCACTTGATTGCCAGGCCTATAAGGCAAAAATGAAAGCAGGGAATTTGAAGAGTGTCTAGCTTTGTTGCTTATAGGAAACAAACAAACCACAAAAAAAGAAATATCTTTCCCCCATCTTTAGATTTTTTTGCTCTTTAGTGAGCCCCGGTATAGCACCTGGTGCCTTCACGCTGATCTGCCTTATCTATTGTAAGTGATACTTAACCAATCAGGAGAGACTGGAATAGATAATTTTAAAGTGATAGAGTCCTTCTCTGGTATATGTTGTTATTAGCAATGGCTTTTTATATTGGAATACAATGGAATTATTTGCTTTACTTAATAAACATTTATGTAGCATTTATTATAAACAAGCATTATTCTAAGTGCTTAAAAACATTGAAGAACATTCACTGTATGAGTTAAGTAGAAACATTTTTCCCATTAAAGATGAGGAAATTGTGGACCCAAGGGGTTAAATAAATTATTCAAGGTCACGTGGGCCATAAGTGACAAAGCTGGGTTTTGATGTGAGGATGGAGGCAGAGATTAGAGTGAAATCAAGACACACCAAAGAATGCCAGGCAGTGACCCAAAGTCAGAAGTTGCAAGGAATGGACTTTTTCTAAAGCCTCTGGAGGGAGGAGGGTTCTGTTGATATCTTGATTTCATACTTCCGGTCTCTGGAACTGTGAGAGAATAAATTTCTGTTGTATTATGCCACAAAGTTTGTGACAATTTGCTGCAGCAGATACAATAAACAAATTCAGAGTGAAAGTTTTTCTTTTTTAAATGGAGCAATGTTAAAAATAAGACCCAGAGGTTTGAATAGCAGTGTTCAATAGTTAAGATGGAATTCAGACATGAATGAGATTAGAATGTGTATATATTGAATTGTAACTGGACACCCTATTAAGATACATAGATAATCTAAATGATTTGGGTTTAACAAATATCTTAGCCCAAGAGTAGCTGTGAGATCAGGAAGCAATATTGTATCTCCTTTTAACATTTTCGAAGTGCCGTCTAATTTGACAGGAAACACTGATATAATCAACATAAGTCTATTGTAAACACCTAAATCTAGTATCTACATTTATTGCAATTCAAATAGAGTCATAAAAAACATTTCAACAGAACTCTGTTTGTAAAGTGCAAAGAGGATTATGTTTGCTATTTCACCAAACACTAAGGGCTTCTTGGGGTGAACACAGTTATAGTAGTGACTGGAAAAGAAATGGTAAGAAATAATTCAGCAATTTTCCTTCCTTTACCATTTGATATTTTGAAGTCTAAAAACACCCCCCTTGTATTTGCATGTTATTAGCTTTTCAGGGAGGGATTAGATTTACTGTGTATGATAAAAGAAACATTGATATTCAAAGATTTTTATCAATTGTAGATGTTTGTTGGTAGATAATTAATCAATGTAGCAAACATTTCCGTGGTGGATTACTTTATCCTTGAATCTGATGACCACCTAGTATACTAATATTGGGGAGAATAATACAAATGTTAAAATAATAAGCTCTTTATGCTAAAAAAAAGGTCTTGATGCTGGTATTGTAGACAGATGGAGAAAGCCCATTTTTGTCTTTAAATATTTCAGGACTCCAAGCATTATGTGACTACAGAATCGCTTTTACATTACAGTGTGAAAACATAAAGAGAACAAGGAAGTGTCCATAAGTCAGGAAACGTTATTACCCTTGCTAAAGGCTCCTTAAGCATCCTCTCTACCCAAAAGCATTTTCTGAATTCAGAAAGTGTTCTCAATTTGACTATACATCAGCCAGAACCTAAAATACCTTGAAATAATAATTTTCAAAGAAAAAAAGCACTAGCTGTAATAGTAATATTAAAATACATATATGATTAAATGATTAATTTCAAATGAATACCTAAGTAGAAGGTTATAATGATCAATCAAGTTATGTTTCTTTCTAGCACTTAGGTAAAAAACAGTTACCCCCCTTCCTCTTCAAGGTCTTTTGAAAAACATAATACAATGCAGTACCATGCACTCCTTGTCAGTGAAGTATTGAACAAACTTTATAAAGAAGAATTTCTCAGTCAGTTAACATTTACATACTTGTAAATGCCTACAGAGTAAACCTTACTTAGAACTGGAGAAACTTAATAGCTGGCATTATTTGAGATGCATAGTCCATTCTCCTACTTAATGGATGACACTTTTGAAAGAATGACCTCCAGTCCCTGTTTAAACATTCCATTGAAAGAGAGCTCATTATGTCACAAGGCCATTTCTTTATGGTTTAATAGCTCTGCTATCATTTGTACAAAAGGGGTTTGTGTGTGTGTGTGTGTGTGTGTGTGTGTGTTAATAAACCTTTATTAAAGATTTTCTTAAGCAATTCAACACCGTATGCATTATCTCAAGGAAGTGGTTCTCAGCTGAGGATTTTTGCCCACCACTCTCCCCCAGCCCAGGGAACCTTTTGCAATGTCTGGAGACATCTTTGCTGAACCAAAGGAGGGGGGATGCTGCTAAAATTCAATACATAGAGGTCAGCAATGTTGCTAAACATCCTATAGTGCACAGGACAACTCCTGACAACAAAGAAGGATTCTGCCTCTGAATTATCAACAATGACTATCTTGAGAAAACCTGATTTAAAGTAAAAGTGGGGTGGATGTTCGCCAGCTGCATAAATGGTCGGTCATGTTCTCAGCACTTGGGTATCGAGAATTTGTCTACATGAAGATGAAAACCATTAAATTTTTTTTATTCATTTGAGAGAGACATATAGAGATAGAGATGAGAGAGGGAAAGAGGGAGAGAGAGAGAGTGAGAAAAAGGAAGAGGGAGGGAGAGAAAGAGAGAGAGATATCGATTTGTTGTTCCACTTATTTATACATTCATTCATTAGTTGGTTCTTATATGTGCCCTGACTAGGGATCGAACCTGCAACCTTGGTGTATTGGGACAACACTCTAACCAACAGAGCTACCTTTCAGGACAAACTTGTTTTTAATTGTGGTAAAATATATATAACATGAAATTTTCCATTTTAACTATTTTTAAGTGTAAATTTAGTGGCATTAATAATATTTACAATGTTGTCCAACTGTAACCATTATTTATTTCCAAAATTTTTCATTACTCCAAACAGAAACTTTGCATCCATTAAACAATAATTCCCAGTTCTGTCCTATTCACAACCCCTGATAACCAAATAATTAATTTTCCTAATCCAATTATATATTTCATGTACAAGCAATCATATAATAGTGGGCCTTTTGTGTCTAACTTATTTCACGTTAGCATAAAGTTTTCCAGGTTCGTCTGTGTTGCAGCATGCAACTTCATTCTTTCCTAAGGCTGAATAACCTGCCATTGTACTTATCGGTCAGTTTGTTTATCCATTTATCTGATATTTCCTAAAATTAAGTAGGTAAAAATCTTGCTTCCAATACTTTAGAATACAGAAAGTGAAGTTTTACTGTGTTCCCACCTCCCCCGCCAAAATCAGGTCATGCAAATGAAACCAGAGAACATGCTTGTTGGACTCCTACTCTGCAAACCAGACAGGACATCCAAAAGGAAGCATCAGCTGCGAGCTGAAACTCATGAGTGTGTACGATAGTCCCTTTTATTTGGCCTGTTCTTTCTCGGGCAGCCTTGTTTCAAACCCTAATTGTCCTGTGAAAAATACAGTGCAGAAGTATAAAAAGCTGAGAATAATGAAAAAACTAGATGTGATGTCAGAATATGTGAAATTAGACAAGTTATTTAACTTTCTGGAGCCTCGGTTTATTCATGTCAAGGACTGACAAACTTGTTCTGCAGAGTGCCAGGTAGCAAATATTTGAGGCTTTGCAGGCTACCTCCTGTCTCTATTACACATTCTTGTTCTTCCTTGTAATCTTTTAAAAATGTAAAAAACATTCTAAGACTCATGGGATGTATGAAAAGAGGCTATGATATATGCTAATGGGATATATGTGACCAGATTGATTCATGGTTGTGGGTTGCCAACCCCTGGTCTAGAGATTGCAAAAATAACATGGTTCTCAATTAGGGGTGATTTGGTTCTTTCTCAGGGAGTGTCTGTCAATGTCTGAAGACATTTTTAGTTGTCATTTGGGGTGGGAGTGGGTAGCATTATTGATATCTAGCCTGTAGAGTCCAGAGATGATATTAAATATCCTACAATGCACAGGAAATGTTTATCTGTTCCAAATTATCAATAGTTTCCAGTTTGAGGAACTCTTTACTACTGGCTATTGTCTTAATTATAAAAAGAATAAATAGATGAAATATATTTAATCTTTCTTCATCTGGGATTGCTGTTAATTTATGTTTACTCAATCAGTATGATAGATTCACATAATAGTGTTGGAGTAATTTAAATAGCCTCTGAGTTCCTGTAAGCTGTATGCCGTAGAGAAAACCCATAAAGACGAATTTGATGAAGATCTCCAGCTATGAGGTCAGGTGCAGTTATAGCCTTAAAAATCTGTGATTCATAGGGAGGAGACGGGAACTAGGCAGGGACGTGATAAACACTGAATTGTGACATATCAAACATATTCAGACTACTGAGGGAGAAAACCAGAGCCAGGCACTGCAGCTACTCAGTTGATGGTTTGGTGGTGCCTGGAATATGTTTATTTTCACCTGCTATGAAGGAGTAATGTATCTTCTATGAAATCAAGGTAAACAATCATGTAAGAGAGACAACAGGATCATTGAAAATGTGCAAGGGAAATCTGACATATTACTCAAAGTAATACCGGTAAGAGGGTAATACTAAAACCAATGCTTTTAATTTTTTCCTTACTGTGTACTACTTGCATTTTCATGGTATTTAGATATTTTTTACGTTAAAAAAATGTTTCACTGCATTGCTTTTAAAGAAATTTTTAACTTTCATCTCTTTAAATTCTATTAGATTTAACATTACATAAGAAAGTGATTATTAGGAAATCTGATTACAAATTCTCAGAAATTCACTCTAGTATATCCTATTTGAATTGGATTCTAGGCTAACCTGTGAAGTCCTGATTTGGAAAGAACTATTTCTGATCTTGTTGAAGGCTTTAGTTTGTATCAGCAATAAAGAGCAGTGCTGCATGTTTGAAAAGATTTTGAACTAGAATTCTGATTTATAATTCTTTTTGTAATGATCCAGTAAGTTATTTTATTTAAGAGATCTGACACAAAAAATTCTGCTGTATAAGATACTAATGTAAAGTGACAACTCAAATCTATCTGGAGGGAGATGTTTGTTGCTTTTCTGCTATTCCAGATTAGGAAAAATCACATAGAGATTATGATGCTAAAGCACATAGAGATTATACATCTGTTAAGTATGATGCAGGCGGGGTACAGGATGAGGAATAGTGAGAGATAATGATGACCAGGTGAGCAGGAGGTACATCTCAGGTCACTGAGGACTTTAGAAATCATACAACAGAATTTGGGTGTAGGCTATTGAAAGCTTAATTTGGAAGAGTAAAATAATGAGATTTGCATTGTAGCGATATTATCCCAGACATTCAGTGACATTATTCTGGATGTCTTACGGATGATGGAGTGGAGTAGACTAGAGTTGAGGCAGGGAGATCATTGGGGAGGAAACAGAAATAATGCAGAGAAGCAATAAGTATGTATAAACTAAGGCTGTTACAGTGTGGGTAAAGAAGAAGGGGCACATTAAGAAATATTTAGATAGAAAAGAGAACCAACTGTATTGGGAAAACGTATTTGCTAATGATACCTCAGAAAAGGGTTTAATCTCCAAAATATACAAAGAATTCACACGACTCCACTCTAAGAAGACAAGCAACCCAATTAAAAAGTGGGCAAAGGATTTGAACAGACAGTTCTCCAAGGAGGACATACAGAGGGCCCAGAGACATATGAAAGGATGTTCAGCATCACTAGCCATTAGAGAGATGCAAATTAAAATCACAATGAAATACCACTTTACTCTGGTCAGAATGGCCATCATAAACACATCAACAAACAACAAGTGTTGGAGAGGTTGTGGAGAAAAGGGAACCCTAATGCACTGTTGGTGGGATGGCAGACTGATGCAACCACTATGGAAAACAGTATGGAATTTTGTCAAAAAACTAAAAATGGAACTGCCTTTTGACCCAGAAATTCCACTGCTAGGATTATATCCTAAGAACCCTGAAACACCAATCCAAAAGAACCTATGCACCCCAAT
>PVKM010000182.1:0-134600 GCA_004027735.1 Carollia perspicillata | reverse complement strand
AAAAAAAAAAATGTTCTAATGTTCTAACAGCAGAACTTTTGATATTGTTCTATAGTTTTATGCATGAATAAAGTTCACTGAAAATAATATAAAATGTACCTCAAAGTTTTCTTGTCATTGGAATGAAGAAAGACTAAAGAAGAGTTGAATTTCTGACTTTTGACAAAATTTTCTGCTGCCCCTAAAATGATAGCATTTTAAAATATATTTCTCATGAGCAACATATTCTTTGCAGGTTATTAAGGGATCTCTATCCATTCAGAAAACACAAATGTAAAGGTGTGAAGTGAGAAAAGTAATGAAAGCTAATGAATTTGACCCTTAATATTATATGTGTTCAAGTTCACCAAAATGATTTTGTTTTAAAACACAGGAATAAAATGACTAGTCATGGGGAAATTTTACTTGTTTTGGCTGTGCTCCATTATTTGTGATATTATTGATACCTCTGGTTCCTATACTCTTTATACTTTCAAATGCATATTCTTAGCATGATTTATGATGTAAAAAACAACTTTGTAGCTTAATCACTTAATAGTGTTATATACAATCAACCATTACTTGGGTGAGTATATGAGTGCTTTGTTGAAACATAACAGATAACATCCACCATTAATAAATGTATTAAGCTTGGTAGCAGAGAAGTTCATTATAATATATTATTTCACATTATATATTCATAATTTGAAATGTGTATGTCACAAATGCATCATTCTGTGTCTTGCATCATAGCAAATAGACTTTTGAAAATTCTAAAAGGATATATTAAAAAGGAGAATTATTTTTATACTCTACTTCTTTGCTGTACCTCCCAGCCTTTGAGGCTGTATAGTGCAAGTATGCATCAGTCCCCTTCAAGAAGTTATTCCCTGGATATCAGCCCCTGACACAGCCACTTTTAAATTTTGTTTAAATTACAACCTGTAGTTTTCTCAGAAGATTTATCCATGTATGAGGACAGTGCTTATATGCATCAAGTTACTTAAGAAATGCAAGTCTCCTTCTTGTACCAAAACATCTTTTCTGATATCCAAAAAAAGCCAATACTCCCCATGAGAATAAATCCTGTTTTAGGACATAAGATCTCCATAAAGCCACTCAATTGAAGGCAGGCACAATTTAATACTGATTTACACCTAATTTATAGAGAAGTGGGGCCTAATAGAATTGGCTACAAGTCAGATAAAGATTTAGTTGAAAGAAAATAATGACAAAACTCAGGGAAATGGGAACTGCTAAAAACTTCTTTCAGGGTACAGAATCTAAGGAAGTAGAATAAAAATATTGAGAGAAGAAGGCAGAAGAAAGATGGAGAGTGGTATGAGACTGGAAAGGAAAATGTCATTATATACAGTTAACAAGTAAGACATGAGTAAACCTAGTAAATTTTGAAATAAATGTTTATGCCAATGTGACCATTGTGTGGAGACACACTACGTAGAAAAAGAAATGAATGGGAGACTGCTTTATGTTCTCTGAGTACTAAAGTGAGAGAAATAGCGAGTCCCAATTTGTCCCCCATCCCACTCTTGCTCTGTAGCTACTAACCAGGCTCTCCAGCTACTAACGTTACCAACCAAAATCAGCCTCAAATCCCCCAACACACGTTTGGGAACACCTGCCACACAGGTGGTAGTTCTCACAGCCATGGCCATGAGCCTCATTTTTTGGTATCACTCTTGTGGCCAGATGACTTCATTTTCTCAGACCTGTCCAAAGTTCTGATTGTCCACTTGCCCACCGACACAAGTAATTTAGGTTGATAAGGTTAATGATTAGTCTCTAGTCCTCCAGGTTCTCCCATTCAGACCTTCACTTCTCTATTTCCACCCACAGTTGTATAACTTTAATCCCTATATTAAACTTCTACCTTCTAAAATAAATCATAGCAATTTTCCCCCCAGTTGAACCCTGACAAGCACATTGGTACCTAAGGTGAACTGGTTTTATTATTAGTTCCAATATTTCATGTTTAATTATGTCTACTTCTTTCACAGTGCAATCCCACATTGATGCCAGGCTGGGTATGGGCTTGTTTTGGCCAATGCACAGAAGCAGTTCTGATGAAAGCAGAGGCTCGAATGTTTCTGCTTATTCTCATGGAGTCTTCCTACTCCTATGATGTCATGCCTATGCTAACCTGCAAAAATAGAATGTGAAACAGAAAAAAGTCATTCCAGCTGAGGTCATCCCAGAAAAGTCAGAGCCCACTGGACCCACCAGCTGACTAAAGATGCATAAAGGGGCTCAGCTGAAATCAGGGGAGCCTGGACTAGATGACCAGAACAGCCATCAACCAGAAAAATCTTGAAAAACTAATGTTTGCTGTTTTAAGCCACTAATTTGGGGAAGGGAATAATTTGGTATGCAGAAATAAATATTTGATACAGTAAAAGGAGCTCAGTTAAAGAGAACAGAACTTTAAGTATGGGCAACTGGATAGAACAATATGCATAGAATCATGAGCATTGATAGATGCCTCAGCTTGTTAGTTGGGACCTTGAGCCAAGGGAAAAAAAAGATTAGAAGTCTATGGTGAAGACATATGGACAGACCAACGGGAGTAATAATGTATGATCTTTGCATTGCCTGTTAATGTCCATGAGTGAACATCCATCACATAAGAAGTTTAAACAAACAAGTAGATGTAATGACAGCCAGTTGACTAAGCCAGCTTCTAACATCAGTTATGTCAATTATGGCACACTGGGCTTATAAATGAACAAGCCATAGTGACAAAGACAGAGCCTATGCATGGGCCCAACAACCTGGGTTCCTATTATAAAAGTTAATCTAGCCACTGCTGCTGTCCAATGTCCAACCTACCATCAATAGAGACTGAACCAGAGCCCCTAATAAAGCACCATCTAGGGAGATCAACAGTTCCAGTTCACCAAACATGGAGAGGTTCTCTAGGACACAAAATATCCAGTGCAGAACCCTGATAATTCCAGGAAAATCATCTCTCTGGGAGACCAAAGAGCAATTGGTGGCAAGCTGATTCCACGGTATCTTTTGATTCTGGAAAGGGCAATGATTCATCTTGATGGAAATTGACACACATTTTAGATGTAAATTTTCCTTTTCTACCCAAAGTCTTGACAAAGTTGCAAAATGTTTAATCTACCAGAACACCATCATGTACAACATCACCTCAAAACAAGGAAGCCACTCTACAGTGCAGGACATGTGACAGTGAGCAAAGGAACACAGTATCTACTGACCCAATCACATATTGAACATCCCTGTGACTGCTAGACTAACAGATCATTCAGACAGAATTTTGAATACTTGGTTGAAGTGCTAGGTTTAAGAGGTGATACTGTGAGAATGGGACACAAAACTCCAGACTGTGTATTTCACCCCAAACCAAGAACCATTAAGTGGTAAAATGAACATAATAAATTTAAGAAATTAGGTCTAGAACCAAAGGGTGAATTTAGGAAGGACCTCACTCCTCATCTATCCCAGTGACCAAATTGTAGGATTCATGCTTCCCATCCTTCAGTTTAGCTTCTAGAATTCTAAGTTCCCAGACCAGAATTCTTCCAAGAGAATGCACATCAATAGTCTCAATAAAATGTATGTTACAGTTATTTCTCAACACTTCAGGCTTCTGATGGCAAGGAAAGAAATCGTCAATCTGGCTGATAGATCCTGATCTTCAAGAGGAATGAACTGCTATTTATATGAAACAAAAAATATGTAAGCACCCAAGTGAGTGCTCAATAGGACCTCTCTTAATTCTTCTCTCCACAATTTTGATAATAAATGAACAACTCTAATAATCAAAAATCTCCAGAATGTGCTCCCCTTGTGTGCAGGTCTTCCCTTCCCCTACTTAATCACCTGATTAACATATTCTTTTTACATTTTAGTTTTCCTTGGCAATCTAAGCAGAGTAAAAGATGTTTTCTTTGCAACCCCTTGGAATCTATAACACTGCTATTATTTGTAGGTACATTGGTCTCCTGCTTTAGAATGTAAGCAATTTAAACCCAGAAACTACTCTGGCTTGTGTGGCTCAGTGGGTTGAGTACCTGCCTGCAAATCAAGGATCTCTGGTTCAATTCCCAGTCAGGGCACATGCCTGGGTTGTGGGCCAGGTCCGCAGTAGGGGGCATGTGAGAGGCAACCACACATTGATATTTCTTCCCGTTTCTTTTTTCCTCTCTTCCCCTTTGTCTAAAAATAAATAAAATATTCAAAACAAAATAAACCCAGAAACTATGCCTTATATCTCCAGCATTTAGAATAGTTCCTAATGAAAAGTCAGTGTTTAGCAAACACTTGTTAAAGAAAAGAAAGAAATAATGTCATCCTTTTTCTGAAACCTTCTTTACATATCCCCTCTCTCTCTCTGCGTCTCTCTGTCTCTGTTTCTCTCTCTTCCCCCTCTCCCTCTCCCTCTTCATCAGGTAAGTAACATTCTATTGTTTTCTTTGTGTATATACCTTCTACTGGATTGCAAGCAATTGGTATGCAAAGGATTTTTAACTTTTTATCTGCTATGCCTAGGAGAGTGCATCACAGAGAATAAATGTTCAATGCATATTGAATGAAGCAATAAAATTATTGAAATTCTTACTGTTACTGCCTTAAAGCAAAACTAAAGCAAAAACAAATAATGATATCAAAAAAGTAAGACTTACTAGAGAATCTCTTTCAAACTTGACTTTTTGAAAGTATTGTTGAGGTAATTCTTCCAAAAGGTTCAGAAAAATCTTGGAACTTCTAAGCAAATGATGTGTAAGCCATTTACCACTGGATTTGAATTTCAGTCTGGCCACTAGTCACATGAATATTCTAAAGTTTAGTTTCCTCATTTTTAAAACAAAGATAAACTCTACTGAATGGAACTGTTGCTAGACTTAAATGAGAAGTATATATTAGCCTGCTTTTAAATGAATTTAAAAGCAGGCTAAAACATTGTGGGCCATCAGTAAATAATAGATGCTGTTATTTTAATTGTTTTTAATATCATTGTTGTTATTATTATTGATATAAGCCTTCCCAGAGTTTATACTCTACCATAGTAAATATTGTTTCCAGTGGTAAATTTATCTTTAAACTCTGGCAAATGGAAGGCCAAACATGCTATATTCATATGTGAATTTCAAACAAGAAACTGCTCATTCTTTTTCTTCTTAAAACTATAACATTTTCATCCTATTCTTCTAGTACTGCCAGTGGAAACCATAGTTTTTTCTCCCTAAAATATGAGTCCTTCACCATGCCCTAAAATCAATATTAAGGTGTGTAGTCAAAGAACTTGCCTATTTAAGAAGTATTCCCTCCCTGTTTGTGTAAGAAGAGGCAGGGATTCTCTTTTAACATCTTAAAGAACACTAACATATTATCATTTAAAAAATATCACTGTATTTTATCTCATAGATCTGACTCTCATAGAGTAAATATTCATTGTCCATTTGCTTACTTGTACTTATTTGAAACAAACAATTTCATATAACTCCTGTAAAAGTAAAGGGAGACCACCCAAAACACAACCAGCAAAGGCTATTTATTTAGAGCTTGCTATAAAGCAAAAAAGTCAGCCACCATTACTATCCTTTGGCAGAGACCCCAAAACACACAGAAGAATAAGAAAGCCCCATAGTGGAAAACGGAAGGTTCTGATTGGAAGTTGCTGGTATGGGGAAACTGGAGATGAGCTAACTAGAATCAGAACACTTTGTGCAGTTTGCTAGGTTGTACAGTTGAACTTCCTGGTTGGTCCTAAGTTGAAAGCTGGAGCAAAATTATGAAAGCTGTTATTTATTGATCAAGCCATTACCATTTGGAGCCAATTAGTAAGGAGGTTATAGGTTGGCTTCGTGGACTGGTTGTTAGAAATTTTATGAATTAGAGTTTTATTTTTTTATACAAAGTCTGGTGGTTTTCCATTTGCATGATCAGTCTCTCACTCTCTTTCTAACGTAGTTAGAGGACATCTCAAAATACTAAAAACTTTCTTTCCATGCCAATACACTTATAGAAATTCTATACACTTATAGAAATTCCATAATGTATTTATATACTTAATAAATACGTTTCTACTCTTAAAATAAATTATGCTTTTGAAAATACTTGTGTATAGATTTCTATGTAAAACAAACATATTTGTATCGACTTAAATTTTTTTGTTTGTTTTGGGAGGAATCTTAAATTGGTCGTTTTCAACTGGAGATATTTTAAACACATTTTTAGAAAATCTAGACGGAAATTCTTTATAGACAATCATAGCTAACAGAGTATGATACCTATCAGCATTCCCCATTCATTAGTTGCATTCCTGAGAGAACAACTTTACTGGAAAATTTATTGTTTTACTGGAAATAATTAAATTGAATATATAAAAGCAACTATACACTATACAAAGTCTGATAAGTTTAAACAAGCCATCACAATAAAGCTCCCTCATTAACCATAAAAAAACTGAAAACGTCAAGGATCTGTCCTTCACTAAATCATTGGAAAAGTGCAAAGTTTGGGTTAGTAGGTGTTTGGGCTCACCTTCATTTCAGACTACTGAATCTCAGGCCATACATTACCTGCTTCTCTATGTCAATAAATACTAGTTTCTATGTCACTGTCTATATACTCTTATCTTCCCTATCATCTTCCATTCTCCTTCATGCATTCAGTCTTCTAATCTGTGACCAGCAACCCCCTTGGGCTAAATGTTCCCATTGACTGGCTACCATTCATTAAAACCTGGCTGCCCTTTTTGGAAATTCTTAAACAGAATTAATCTTAACAGAAAGTCTTTTTAATATTTTTTTTCTCAGTTCACAAACCACAGGACCAAAAGCTGACTTAAGTGTTCTCATTCCTCTTTAACACTTACATCTGGTCATTAATTCCTCCCCCGACCCCCACAAACACACAGACTGCTTTTGGAGGGCTTAATGATATCTAAAGCTTATAACATTCTCTTTTCCTACCCTCTCTTGTATCTGGATACCATCTACTAAACTGTGCCTGATCATTTGTTGCAATCATCTCTTAGAGCAAAAAATTATCCCCTATGTCATTATCATACTCAGATTCTTCACCATCAACCTTGATGAATTAGCCACAACCCTGTCTCTTTGGTTCTTGAGCTCTCATCTCTACATGTGGAAACCCTTTTCCACATTTCACTTTGCTTTCATTAGAAATCCAACCAGATCTAAAATGTGAACTTCAGACATTAAAAATCCTAACCTTTCTCCAACCCTCTTGCTAAAACTGTCTTTTTAATAGCCCTCTCCCAGGTTTGTTTATGCCCAGCTTGATTATGCAATATGCCACTATAATCACTCATTTGCAAACACTCTAAACTCTTCCCCCTCCTTTTCTTCCTGCTTATCACTGTAGAAAAATTATTGTTAAATTCTACTATACCATTTAGCTACTTATAATTGAACACCTGAATGTTTACAAAGGAAAGAAAAACATCGACTGGGCACATTCTACATTTAAGTCAGTTAAATTTCTTAAATGAGCAAAAAATAAATAACTCCTAAACTCTTATGAAGTCATCTTAATGTATTACTTTTCCAAATTCTAAGGTAATTTGTCATGTTCTCTCTCGACATATTTAATTCCACTGTGTTGTTTTAATAATCTACTTAATATTTTATTGGGACAACTGAAGATATAAAACATAATCTCTTTGACAGAAAATGCTAGGAATCTCACAAAATCCATTTCTTTTTAATAACAGAAAGTGACTCTTAGAAAAGCATATTGCCACTCTCCTAAAAGATTTTATTTCCCAGTATTGCTTTAAGCTAATATGGACCTATGACCTAGTACTAGACATTGAGATATAAGTGGAAGTGCTTGATATCTTCATAAAGTTTATGGGAAGGTATAGAAGTGGCCTTCTTTTCAACCTTCTCCAACTTATTTCCTGAAAATCAAAAATAAAAAATTAATTGCAGTGCCTTTGATGCTAACAGGCATAAAAGAAACATTTTCAAGAAAAAGAGAAATAAGACAGGTAAGAAGGAGTGAAAAATACCCACTGTCTTTAATGGTAAAAAAAAATCATTTCAGGCCCTCATCAAGGACTGTTTCAATGACATAGGAGAATTATAAAAACTGCAAGAAATAGAGTAAGTAAAATGTAGGAATTAGAGGCAAATAATTTACAAATACTTCAAAAAGATTGATTATAAAAGAGTTGAGAGAGATGGAGAAGTAAATCTAAGAAGACTGGAATTAAGATTTTTTTAATGGAAGGTAATTATTTTCACATTAGTTTTTATTTACTGAAAAGATATATGTTGATTTTAAAATTAATTAGTCTAAAGGTGACTGAAATAAAGATTAATATTCTTTCCATTCCTCTCTGATTTTTCCCTGTACCCTAAACAACCTGTTCATCCTTATTACCATTTTAAACATAACATTGGTCTACTTTTTCTTCTATAAAGTATAGATAATATTAGTGCTGACATTGCAAGTTAGTAAATCACATGTGCTATTATTCCTTGGCTATTGGTACTATGATTGGTTTGTTTTCTCTCTGATTCATTCCCGGATGCCTTTTGCTCCGCTTTACATCACACCACAGCTGTCTGACTCCTCTGTTCCCAGCTGCCTTTGTCTATTGGCTTCTCATTAGTTTCAAGATCCTGGACACACTTAAAAGAAGTCAACATATTTCTATTTCTCATTCTTTCAGCTCCATACCAGGTCTCAGCAAAAGCTCTCTCTACTTCAGGGTGTGAGCACCTCTGGAGACCATCAGTCTCTGATCTCTGGTATCACTACCATATCCCATTGTACCTCCAGCTATAGGAGTGATAGCAGCTTTCAGTTGTTGCTAAGTTCTCAGTGCCACACTATCACCCAACTATTTTTTCATGTCTTTTATGACCTGTACAAGTAGTTTCTTATGTTACTTTCCCTCTGTTCAACTGCCTGGCATGGCTGTCTTTTCCTGACTTTCCCCAGACTAATACAGCTGTCATCATCACTGTCATCAGGATGGGCTACTATATAGACATGAATTAAATATAGAAACAAGTGCCTTAGGAAGTAAGAGATGGAACAAGAATCTCAGGTAAGAGGAAAAGTCTGCAATCAAAAGAAGAAAAAAAATTTTATTAAAGAAGGAAAAGGAAGAAAACATGGATGTAGAAATAAATAAATGGTCAGTTTAATTATTCTGTAATACATTTTGTTATTTTATACAACCCATTTATCCTGGGCATATCTCAGGCAATTGAGACCAGAGTGTACTTGTACCTTTTCTACCAGTAACACCTTAGTGAAGTAGTGAGTCTCTAAGGAAAAATGACTGAATTATATGTTATACAAATAGAGCTTTAGAAAGTGCCCCAAGACACAGAGCAACAGCAGAATAATGCAAAAGAAAATGGGGCAACCTCCCCCCACCACACAGTTGCATGGAATTTCTAGGCAGATTGAGGTTTAGTAGAGCTTAAAAAAGTTCCCCAACCACAATGTCAAGGAAGGAACAAAAAGGATCTCTCTACCTGAGCATGATATTGCAGAAAAAAAGGGAGGGAGAGTGATTTGCTGAACTTAATGGACCAGATAAGAATAAGGAAAAAATTAGTAGGGATCTGTATAGATCAACCACTGGGAAATAAACAAGATAACGCATGGCTCGGTAGAAGTCAGTGTGGACAGAGTGCACTTAAAACTAGGTGACCAACTTAACCTCTGATGTCTTGGGACAATATAAAACCCTTGGAAACCTTGTTGTAGTACCTAGAATAGGAAAGGGGAAACTGAAATGATCTACATTACAAGTTTGACTCTGATGGAATAGAGCTCAAATAGAAAATAAATATTTATAGTTTTAGAAAAATAAATATTTATTTATTACACATTTGACTTAGTAAAATGAAATTTCTAGAACAAACAAAATGAGATTAGTAAAATCTCATATTACACATTTGACTTAGTAAAATGAGATTTCTAGAACAAACAAAAATAGCTGAAGGTTCTTACAAGAATAAGAACCTTTTAAAGAACAAGCTTGTACACAATAGGACATTTTATGAAGCACTGCATAGAAGATATGAATAAATCAATTTTGGGACAAAAATAGAAAGCCAAGCTTAAAAAAATGCCCTTATTTTAAAATGCTCAAAGAACATTTTGAATAATTGGTTGAAAGATTAAAATCAATAAGACTGTTAACATGAACTTTGTTAAAGAGAAAACCACAGCCTTATCACCACAGTGTTTAGCTAGATATTAAGAAAGGAAAGCAAAAGGGACTTAGATAGTGGCTTAACAAACTGGGAAGCATAAACCTACTTGCTAAAGCTTCACACTCCAGGGCACCAAAGCATTGTGCTCTGCCAAGAGGATTAACGTACATCCCTTCCACCTTCTTTTACCAGATCACCAGGTGGGAGCAAGGGAAAGATGCCACTGGCATAAGAAAAGTCAAAATGGCACAGGGGAAGGTGGTTGACCATAGAGGCCTGTCATTCTAGCCTGGGGAAAGAAGAGATTGGTTAGGAAGTGGACCCATCCAAAGACTGAGAAAGTTTCAGAAGTTGATTAGTCATTTTGGGAAAGTACCTGGTCTGTTCCACACCCAAACTAATATAACCAGAGGAACTAAGAATCTCAATCTTTCCCTCTCCCTCTCCCATCCCCTCCATCTCCCTGCACCTTCTTCGTCTCTCTCTCCCTCTCCCCACTCCCCTCAACTAGCACTAGCACAGTGCACTCTCCTGTTCTCTCCATGTGGCCTGAGCAACCATGAGGCCCATGGCCATGCAGTTCTACATACTGGCTCCAGAATGCAAACTGAACGGGGCTGAAGCTGGAAACACACACAAAGCCAGCCAGATGCTGGACTGAAGTGTACTTTAATATCGCAGGAACTTTAGTCACTGGTTTTTGTCTTGACCTTGCTGAAGACACAGTTGAACTATTTCCATGGTGAGACAGAGGTAGATGGGACATTGGAAACCCAGGGAGCAGCTTGTATCTCCACATGAATAAACAATGCTGCACCACTATCTCTTGTGCATGAGTCTTTGAAATTTTTTTCTTGTGATATCTTGGAAGAATTAATTTCTACCTACAACAACCCCAAAATGGCATCACTTGTGCTAAAGCTCATGATGAGAAACCTAGATTTTATACCTGACTTGATTTTATTTCAAACTTACCCAGAAATATTATCTTAATCAAGCAGTCTAGAAATTTCTGGTCAAGCACCAGTAATTAGTCAAGTAGGCACCCTCTGTCCCTCACACAAAGAAGAAGCAACTGCATGATAAAATCCTTTGCCTTTATCTTCTCCCCAAAAGAAATATGTCCTGGTCTAAAAAAAACAACCTTTCTTTTATTGTGTTAATAGCTCCCTTTCCTCATCCTTCTTCCTGTAAAAAGACTTGCATTTTGTGTAACACCTCCAAACATCCTCCTGGTTTCTAAATGGGATGCTGACCATGTTATGAATTCCTTAATAAAGCCAGTTATATATTCAAATTCACTCAGTTGAATTTTGTAATATAACAATTTATATAAACTAACTGTGAGCATTTTGGTCATTTTGTTGGTTTTTTTCCCCACATATAGAAATCTATATCTATGAAGACATATTTAATTACAAAATTACTTTTAAAGAATTTTTTCAAATACCAACATGTATATATTTCTTTCAACTAGGGAACATAGAGATATATGCTTAGATGGGACTACACCCTAACAGATAAAATGCAAGAGTTGTGGTTCACACTGTGTCCATTCTGTATTCTGAACTCAGCAATAGCGAGACATCTTTTACTGAAATTCTCAAGCTTTAAATGATTTGCATCCTGGTCTTCTCCATCTTCAGCTGGGTGGTAGACAGTGCGTTAAAATAATGACTTAAACACTTTTAGGCTATATTTATAATGGAATTTGAAGTGATCTAATATTTTTTCATCTACAGAGATAAATATTTACTCGGCACATAGAATACATTAGTCAAAATTTATCTGCTGCTTTTCTTTAAAGAGGGAAATAATGATGTCCTGACAATGGGTAAACATGAGAACAAGGTTGAAAGGATTCATTGTTTACCTAACAAGTTGCTCACCGGTTGGAATTATTTAGCAGGTATCATTCAAGGCTGAGCATCCACACTCACAAACTGCAAGCCTGTGAACTGTCACGATGTACTTAACGATACCCTTATAATAGAAATTAAGAGTTGGATAAAGAGGCTTAATCATTTGGTAATACATGAAGTTGTTTGTAGCCTTTTATTACATGTGACAAAAATTGTAGTGTTAATGGTTTAAAAAATGTATGAGTTACTTTCTTCACTGAACATGTCTAGTCTAGTGAAAAAGGCTGAAGGGTGAAGTCAATGAATCCTTCCCTGGCATGGCACAATTAAATAAATTTCCTAGTAATAAGATTCATTTATTGAAAATTTCAGTCCTGGATGGTGCCACCCCTTTGGAAACATCATCCCAGCACTTCTCTGCAGGGATTCTCTGACATACTTCATTAAGCTGGGAGTATTGTTCCACATTTATATCTATATGTTTATATGTATAACTATTTTATCTCAAAAGAGAATTGCCCAGACAAGGAAGCTGATAAATAGTGATGTTTCTCTATTCAAACTAGATTTTCAGTAACTGGAGAATTAATTTAGCCATTAAGCAAAAGATAAATAACCTCATATAATAATATAAAACATTATTTTTTATAATAAAACACTGATGCTTTATACCATTGCATATAAAATTTTCCTGAAGTTTTTATTTTTCTTTAACTTTATTTATTTATCTTTAAAGGGGAAAGGAAGGAGAGAGGAAGAGAGGGGGAGAAATGTCAATGTATGGTTGCCTCTTATGCATCCCCTGCTGGGACTTGGCCTGCAACCCAGGCATGTGTCTGACTGGGAATTGAACTGCAATCCTTTGGTTCACAGGCCTGTGCTCAATCCACTGAGCTACACCAGCCAGGGCTCCTGAAGTTTTTAGAATGGGGCAGTGGCACACCATGCTGTCCACTCAATGTCCCTGGTTTATTATCCTATGCCATTAGAGATACTGCTGCAAAAATGCTGGGAAACAGCTATAAGTGCAATTGTTTGGTCACTGATTTCACATCCTTTTAATAATTCAATAACTTTGTCCAACTTAACCAGGAACAAACAGTACCTCCTCAAAGAGTCATTAGCCCTTACTCCTCATGAAGATCCTTTCACTGGAAATACAGAGACTCATATCTTCGTGTCAGACTCACAAGAAAGGAATCAGACACTCTGGCAGCTAAGTTAACTGCTAATTCATAAAGGCCTTCCTGGGCCCTTTGCCAAAACAGCAGAAAATATCTAACTTTCTTTTCCCCTTTCCTTTCAGTAATCTTGCTCTCAAAGAAGATAGAGAAGAATCTTCAAAAATATCTATTTTCAGTATAGCAATAATAGTAAGGGTCCAAAGTGATACTGCAAACCACTGAAAAATAGTAAAAATATAAACATTATATGATTATAAAAGGCAAAAGGAAATAAAAGGACAAGTTTCTGTTTAAGGATAGCTTTTTACTTTCCAATGAAGAGAGAGGAGTATGTTTCCTTTCCCAAGAAATTTGGCTATAGAAATAATTTGGAACGTGCCTTTATCTTGGTTCTCTCACCTCTGCTTCCAGAAAAAGATAATGTTCTGATTATTCAGCTGGCTTCTGTAAAATCTAATACTAAGTACTTTCACAGATTTAATAATCCTCTGGATATGGAAAAAGAGCAAGGCCCATCAAGGGCAGCAGTAGCCTTCTCCACACCGTCACAGCCATTCTTGGTATTTCAGGCCTGCTTCACATTCATTCCCATGGCATTTTGTGAGATCTATTCATGAAAGGGAGCAGTACGAGATTTCCTGCAGATTTCAGTCTTGATGATGTATTAACTGATTTCTGAACCATGGTTGTGTTAATACATTCAAGACTAGTGATGACACAGAGAATAATTACCATTCTGTAATGATCAGAGAAATCATTTCCAATAAAAAAGTAATAATCTTTCATATTAAAAGCATACATGGACCAGTTCTTTATTTTCTGGGATATTGCACTAACCGAAGTTGTAAAGCAATGTCTTGAACATATCTTTTAAGTTACCGAATGTTATTGAAATCAGTGAGAGGATCAAGGCAAGTTCATGTTTTATAGGTTTAATTGTTTTCCTTAAATTTCCTTGATGCACAGTTGAAAAAAAATCTATATCTAGCAAAAAAGTGACCAAAATAGCCATTATAAGTCAATTGTAATAAATTGTATATTTTTAAAAAATGCATTAGGCCTAAGCCAGAATGTATCAAAATATGATTTTAACAAACTGATCTTAATTGGTGCTATAGATATAACAATAAATTTACTCATGGAGAATACTACCTACAATCAATATTAAATCATTTTACGGGTAAATGAATTCAAATTAATATTGATATTGTGTGCTTCACTCTTAACTAAACTAAAAATAACATTGTTAGAAAATGTTCAAGTGATGTCGATCTAGTTGGCTTTCTGCCATTTAAGCAAATAAGAGTGGCTTTTTATAAGTTGTTAAAATTATATTTGGGTATAAAAAATATGCTCTTTAATAACTATTTCCATTATATAGAATTTCCCAATAGCCCTAAGTTTACATTTGAAACATATTCTAGGTTGAATTTTTTTCTGTATTAATGATACGTCTAGAAATTAGATTTTCCAACAGGGAGTTTTTCTGTTTCTTGATTTACCTTTGCATTATGAATACCTTCTTCTCTCCTATTTTATAGATAAAGAAATGAGATATGTAATGCAAATTTTAATTTTCCTATTCAGCTTTCTAAAATTGTTATCTATCAGCTCTGACCAGGTAGCTCAGCGGGATTAGAGCATAGTCCCCAAACACCAAGGTTGTTGCAGGTTCTGTCCCCACTCAGAGCATGGGCAAAAATCAACAAATGAATATATAAATAGGTAGAGCAACAAATCTGTCTCTCTGTCTCTCTCGCTCCCTCTCCCTCTCCTTCCTCTCTCTCTCAAATCAATGTTAAAAAGCCATGTGTCAAATCATGTAACGAATGCTTATGGCTCCAGCTCACGATTCCACCTCACCATGTCCCATTGCGACCCACACCTCTCTGTCCATTTCCTTGAATGTGGCCACGTTGACAGCATCAACCTTTTAATGGCAACACTGCTGTTCATACAGCCATGGCACACCTTGAGCTGTACAAAGCAGTTCTTTTTCTAATAACACAACATTTTAATAGCTTTGATTTTTGTAATTCATTGTATTGTGAGTTTTTTTGCTGGGTTGTTTTAGGCATATGGACACTTGAAAAAGCAGTTTCCTCTGTTAATATGTCAGAGCTCTACTTTTTCCAATTGGAATTAGAGTTCATGGGTTTCTACTGCCTCTTTCATGCTTTCTCTCTTTCTTTCTTTGAACAAAATCCCCAAAAAAGGAACAAATAATTGCATCATATTCTAGGTGACTAAATTAATGACTGTGAAAATCCTTTCTTCTTTTTTATATCCTCAATACATTATTTTACACTTCTTTAAGTAAATAACACTGTACTTGTAAGTACATGAACTGTAATAGTTATAATTTATTTTTACCCACTCTACCAGTCAGGGTTCACCAGAGAAATAGAACTGATAAAATGTATAGCTATATACCTATACTTATACCTACTGCTATACCTGTACCTATATCTATCTAATGAGTTTTATTATAATGAATTAGCTCACATAATTATGGAAGCTAAGTGCCACAGCCTATTGTCTGCAAACTGGAAATCCTGAAAAGCTGGTGGTGTACTTCCAGTCAAAGTCCAAAGGCCTAAGAACCTAGAGAAACAATGGTGATTTGCTCAAGAAACAGTATAAATAGATGCAAGTAGACTTTGGCCTGTTTCTCTATTTCAGTATCTTATGCTGTTTGATGATAAACCATGCCACTGTGTGTTCTTCAACATGGGATATCTAAAAAGTTACACTGATAAGACAACAGTTATCTATGAGAATTGACTTCTAATAATCAGCATTTATTTAGAGATATTTAATACAAATGGAACCACTGGAACTTTACTTTTAAAATGGTTTCTGTATTTGATCTATGATATTAAAGTGTTCAATTTTATATGCATTATATATACATACACACATGAATCTTTTAAGTAGCTGCCATTTTTACATAAAATATAAGCAAATTAAAAAGTTAAACCAGAACTATGGTTTTATTTCTCTGCTACCAATTAAGAATTGGTTAAAGGCTTTGCCATGTTTCTACAGCACATATTTTTATAAATTAAAAGAAAACTTAGAAAAGCCATATACATCTGTTGCCTTCATTGTAGTGGGCAAGGTATGACAGAACGGTTGAAGACTAATCTTTGCTTCCAGCAGAAAGAGATAACCAGAATAATAATGATTAAATAGGATGAGTGATTCATTTGTAGACTGAAATACAAGTGGACTGAAATACAAATATGAAGCAAGTTAATGCTTCATATTTGAGTTGGTTTTTAGCATTCTGCTTTTGAGTGCAAAGGGGAGGACTGTTACTCTGACAAGAAAGAAGAGCGCAGCATAGAAAAACAAAGGGAACTCTTGGTATAGAAACAAAGGACTGAAGTGTTTGATGGTATGGACATTGGCAAAGATTAGCACACTTGATAATATTGACACTCCATAAGATGAATCAAGCACAGAGGGATGCAGAGCATATTAAACAGGTTGAACACAGGAGGCCATACAGTGGCGGGCTTTGCAGAAGTGCAGACAGAGTGAGACCATTGTTTACAGCAGGCAATTAACCATTTCAATGCAGAACAATTGGTCATCATTGAAAAATATTCAACAAAAACAGGGAAAATCTTGACTCAATCAGAATAAAATTTACGTCCTTCATTTGTTAAGAATTGTAAATTGACTATCAGAATATGGTAATGATTTTTGTTTTGTGTATTTATTCTTATAGTAATGTATATTAAAATATGTATTTCCCATCATAAAGTACGATTAATTATTCTCTATAAATCTGCTATCATTTAACAACTGACATTTTAAAAATCTTTATAAGTGTTTAATATATCAACAACTGGGATAAATTTACAATGAGTTTTAAAGTGAAGTGAGAAACAAGGAATAAGAGATAGCACTTACAAATCCAATCACTACAAGACTCATCTGTGCTTGAGTCCTTTACAACACGTATTTAAATAATATGATTAATTTTGTAAAAGAAACACTGTACAAATAACACATTAAAAAGAAAATGTGTATAGACACTAATAACAATAATGCATTGGCTTGACCAAGATGTTTGTTCAGTTTTTTCTCATGCAATGGCTCTAATAGTGCTCAGTTGTCTTTAACTACATTCAAAACAATTTTGTTGGATTGTATTATGACAACTGTCATATCAGTGCACACTTAAAAAACCTTATCAAAATTGGTGAATTTTTGATTCACCAATGCAGCCATTGTAATTTTGAAGATGGAAGAAGATATGCAACATTTTGGGTGATTATGCATTATTATTTGAAGAAAGGTAAAAAGGCAACTGAAATGCAAAAACAAAATTTTGTGTAGTGTATGGAGAAGGTGCTGTGAGAGTTTGAAAGTGTCACAAATGGTCTGAGAAGTTTCTTGGTACTATAGACATGTTAGCCAAATAATACATTGTGTGGGGCTGCCTTATGCATTGGAAGATGTGGAGCATCATCCCTGGACTTTACTCCCTAGAAGCCAAAGTCGGGAGTTAGCCAACATACTCAAAATGTCCAAATCAATAAAGTTATTGGTGAAAATATAAAAATGTGTCTTTTATTTTATAGAAAAAAACTAAATGGACTTTTTGGCCAACCCAATATATACTCAAGCTTGATTATTTCTTTGTCTGAATAAAAAAAAATTGTATTCCTTCTTCCTATGGAGTTTCTCCAGATTGATCTTGCTAGTTATACCACATTGCACAAAACTATCTGTGAAAAGAAGGAAACATTTACAGAATTTGTTTGCTATAGTTTTGAATTAGCTCTTTTCAAATTTTGCTGACAAAGTCACCAAATAGAAATTGGCCAAATGAATTATATTACATGATATGAAGCAAGTTATTTACTTGCAATTCTACTTGATTATCTTGTCATTTTACTTTTTTATTGTTGTTCAAGTATAGTTGTCTCCATTTTCATCCCACTACAGCCCCCCATTCTACTCATCCCCATAGCACACCCTCAAACCTACCCCCTTTGGCTTTGTCCATTTGTCCTTTATACATGTTCCTTGATGGCCATTCCTCTATATTCCACTATTATCCTTTTACTCCCTCCTCTCTGATTATTGTCAGTTTGTTCTTTATTTTAATGTCTCTGGTTATATTTTGCTCACTTGTTGTTTTGCTGATTAGGTTCCACTTATAAGTGAGGTCATATGGTATTTGTCTTTCACTGCCTGGCTTATTTCACTTAGCATAATGCTCTCCAGTTCCACCCATGCTGTCATGAAGGGTAGGAGCTCCTTCTTTCTTTCTACTGTGTAGTATTCCATTGTGTAAATGTACCACAGTTTTTTGATTCACTCATTTACTGATGGCCACTTAGGTTGCTTCTAGCACTTGGCTATTGTAAATTATGCTCAGCTTTGCCTATAAATCCTAATGGCTTGGTAATCAGAATTTCTGATACCTTCCTTAGAGAAAATCATATCAAGAAAAAGACCTGGTGAACATCTTGAACTGATGATCAATTAAGTACTCTGTTGTAACCCACCCCTCCCCAACATACATTTTTTCTTATTGTCAGGAAGAAAAGCAAGGCTAGTGTTCAGCTCTTGTAGTCAATTTCCTATATAAATTTCCATTGCATAATCTCTCACTTAGGCAAAGTGAGGTTAAAAATCCTTTAACCAATTTCACTCTCCTTTCTCAACAAAGAGGCACACAAAAGCTGAGTTGAGATTTGCAGTTTTGGGAAACAGAAACACTCTTTTTATGTACAATTAAAGAGGTTATTGAGATGTATCACATAATTTTGAAGAGCTACTATTGTGCTATTATGCCTATTATTAAATTCATTAAATGGAAATTATTAAAAAACATCAGGAATAATTACTGGATGGATTAGAAAACCATAAGAATGCAAGTTAGTATGAAACCTAGGAAGAAATCATAGAAGAGATTTAAGAATACATGTTTAAATTTATTATATATAAGGGTAGGGAAAAAAGAAAAAATAAATTATGAAGTAATAAAGCTTGACAATGATATTTCACAGGCATTTGATATCTCCACAACAAAATGATCAGCAAAGAGATTTGACGTACTTGAAAAAGAACTGATAAGCACATCCTGGTAAGATAAGTGAGCTTTAGAAGAATAAAAGGTAAAAGATAAGCCAAAAGAGAATAGAAATATGTAAATAAGCATAAATAATATTACTTTTTATTTTAGAACAAAATGAACTTTGGGGAGGATATTCTATCATAATTATCATTCACTATATGCTGTTTATTATACTAAAATATGGCCATAAAATTTGGGAAAAAGAGAAACGATATTCACTATTTATTGTCCAGTGGGAGAAAGAAGCAAGTAAATAATCACAGAAATGAACAGTTATGCTTAGAAACTGCTACTGTTTATGAATTAAGTAGTCTGGTGTTCTGAGATTTATTTTAAAAATAAAGTATGTAGGTTAGAGGATTGTGGAAGCATATTTCTTATTGTTCTTGTTGTTGCTTTTTGAGGAAAGTTTTTTTAAGCCAAAACTAATTAATGAGTTTTGAACACTCATTAATGTCCAAAGGACATTATGAGGACATTAAGGGGACAAATGGAGTTGGAGCCAATAAAACTACCATCTGAGTAAGCACTGTCTGGGTAAAACAACATAACACCTCTACATTCTCTTATAGGAACAAATGATTATATATTTTTATATCTATAAAGTAGGTCAATATATTTAATTTATTCCTTAATAAATTAAATTCAACTGGTTTACTTTTTCTAAGCTTTTATGTCTAATCATACTTTCAAATACAACTTACTTTTCATCTTGCATTGACATGTAATTGTCCTTGAGAATTCACACAATTCTTTGTATTCCAGTAATCTTAGAGAATGAGGATAATACGAACCTGACAAATACTGATTTCGAAAGGAAAACAGAATGAAAGTCAATACATAGTTGAACTAAAGAGATTTTAAATATTTTGAAGTCCACCCTTATTTAACAATGAAGAAATTAAACCACTAAAAGAATAGACACTTATTAGTCCAGAATAATGCAAAATAAAATAATCTGTCCTATTCTGATAAAAATTACATCCTCTGAATTCAATAAGCATTAATAACAATGTTATTATACTACAAAGTAAAAAAGAGACACATACTTTTTCATGTTTCAGGGAAATTTCATGGCCAACTCTGGTGATCTGCAATTTACTAATTTATTTGTTTACTATAGCTTTTCAATAAACTGCACTTCAGTTTTAAAGAAGACCTGTCTCTGTGTTTTACTTCTATGTTCTCACTATTAACACTTGGATTTGTTTCTATATTTTGAAGAGTTCTTAGGTAGATTCTTAGGAATCAAATGAAATAACTTACAGAAAAATGCATCCTTAGCCTGATTAACCATTTTAGTAGTTTAATGTAAAGGGACTCCTCAATAAAATTCTCATTTTCTAGCATTTTCAGTTTTAAGGAGAGCCTATCAATAATATTAAAAATGGGCAAGGCAATTTCCACAAAAAGTAATTTTTCATAGATTTAAGAAGATTGTTTAATTGAAAGAAGAAGGGAGGATGGGGAAAAAAAGAATGAAGGGAGGAAAGAAACACCAGTGTGGAAAAATATATATTTATCAGAAAATTAACTTCAGTGCCTATTTCTTACTGGCCTTTTTAATGTTAATTTAAAAAATGACTGTAAGATATATAAAAGGAAACTTGATCAAATGATTGGAAAACTTGGATTAAAGAACTTCTTTCTTGGTAGTTAGAGAAACTTTCTTAAATTTGGTTTCCTTGAAGGCAAAGTATAGTTAAAAATCCTCATATTCTTTACATTGTTATGTAGCAAACAATTACCTTATAAAATGTAAAATATTACATTTGGGAAAGGTACAGCTTACCATTAATTTAAAAAAATCTCTATTGATTTTAGAAAGATGGTAACAAGGCTTTTTAAAGAAAACCAATTAAAACTTAATTTGAGATAACCCAAATATATAATATTATCATGTGAATTTATTACATGTCTACTGTAGATTCAACAATCTAAAATTTCTTTATTCAGATGAAGGATGAATTTTTTGTTTTAAGCTATGTTAATGTAAAAGTAAATCTTTGAAAGTTATTGTTCTAAATATAAGCCAATATAATTACTTTCAGCTGCACTAATTTTCAAATTTTTTGATATCCTCAAGGTGGCTGTGGCCAGTAGACTTTCAGATAGCCCCCAATCCTCTCCACCTCCTAGGACTTTCCAGTGTTCATGTTCTGTGTATGCCCCCTCCTGGGTTGTGGGTGGGACCTATGACTTACTTCTAACTATGTGATGGATTATGACAAAAGTAGTGACATATCACTTCTGTGATTATGTTACCATGGAAAAATAAACTTGGACTTCTCAACATTTGTGCAAAAGTCCTAGCCTCCTGAAAACTTGTTCACACACCACGAGAGTCAGATCTGTAACCACTAGTCTAATTAATTGCTCTAAATCAAAATAATAATGAAACTGACCTTCTTAGAGGACTAAATGGTTACAGCCAGGAGTAGGTTGCTGGGTTACATCCCCGAGATGCCAGGAGGACTGCAGTGGTTATCTTTCTAAGGAGTGATATTTCAAGGAAGAATGAGGCCCAGAAACTTGGAGTTTTCTCTAAGGTAGCAGACCAGACACAGGGGAGAGATTTTATTTACCTAACAAAGCACTAGGGTAAACATAAAGCAATCCTTTTGCCCCTCCCCTCACTAAGAGGGGTCGGGCTCTTCTTCCCTTACAACAATTGACATGCTTCTGTTTTGTAGTCCTACGCATAAGGACTAGAACATGTGGATGCTAACACTTATTATTGCTAAACTATAAATTTTGAAAGTTGTTTTTCATTCAGAACACATGTTTTTGATTCAGAATACCTTACCTTACATTCAGGATGAAATCAATAAAGATTTTATATTAGATTGTGCTTCCCTTTTACAAGTATTTTCTATTGCTTTCTCAGATTGTGTTCTATGATAAAACAAGTAACAGAAAGACATGTCCAAGCAAAAGCCAATGAGATGCTGAGGCACAACAGGATACACAAAATTGAATGTTATCAAAATTACATGAGTTCAGACACAGACCTTAGCTCAGACTTGAAGATGAGACTCTAGCCCTGGCCAACAGGTTGATAGCAGCCTTATGAGTGGACCTACAGGAGAGGATCTAGCCAAGCCATGACTAGCTTCCTGAGCCATAGAAATAGTAAGATAATCAATATATGTTGTTTTAAACAATTGAGTGTGCACTAACTTGTTACTAAGTAGTAAATGACTAATACAATCACTTCAAAATCTAGAGTACAAGTTAATAATATTGTATTATATTGGGATGACCAAAAATGTGTTTGTTTGTTTTTCTGTAAAACGGCTTTAGTAGTGTTTAGTTGTTTTTAACAACACTCAAAACAATTTTGTTAGGCTGTATTGTGACAGCTGTCATAACAGCATACATCCAAACAAAACTTATCAAAATTGGTAATTTTCTGTAGCTATTTTAACATTAAAGATGGAAGCAAATAAACAGCATTTTAGGCATATTATGCTTTCTTATTTCAGGAAAGGTAAAAACACAACTGAAATGCAGAAAAAAGATTTGTGTAGTATACGATAAATGTTGTGACTGATTGAATGTGTCAAAAGTGGTTTGAGAAGTTTCACAATGGGATGGATGGAGATTTCTTGCTGGACGATGCTCCACTGTTGGGTAGACCAGTTGAAGTTGATAAAGATCAAATGGAGACAATGTCATATGACACAGGAGATAGCCCACACAGTCAAAATATCCAAATCAATAGTTATTGGTTAAAATGAAAAATGTGCCTTTTATTTTTTGGAAAAAACACCTGGACTTTTTTGCCAACCCAATATATTTGGAAGTTGCTAAGAGAATGATCTTTTAAGTTATAATCACAAAAGAAAAAAACTATAAATATGGGTGGCAAGACCTGAACTAATTTGCAGTATACACATATATCAAAGCATTATGATGTATACCTGAAATATAATAGTAAGTGTCCATTATCTCAATTACCAAAACATGTAGAGTATAAATATTAAATAATTTTATTAATGAAAGTGTTCTTACATATATTATTATACAATATAAATTTTGTACTGTACATTACCAATTTTTTCCAATAAGTGAAAGAAATTATCTCCCAGGAGAATATTTATTTCCTACTTTTAAAAAAGTTTCTATGAGCTCTGGCTGGTGTAGCTCAGTGGATTGAGCACGGGCCTGTGAGCCAGACAATCGCGGTTCGATTCCCAGTCAGGGCACATGCCTGGGTTGCGGGCCAATTCCCAAACAGGGGACGCACGAGAGGCAACCATACATTGATATTTCTCTCCCTCTCTCCTTCCCTTCCCCTCCAAAGGTAAATAAATAAAAAAATTAAAAAAAAAGTTTCTATGAAATGTAAAGTTTTGCTAAAATCATTTATAAATAGAAACTAATTTAAAAAATAATATTTTAAAGCTAAGGTAATTAGAAAAAGACCTGAAAAACACTGGATGAAACACAACCAATTTTTAAAAAATAAAATTATTTTAAATACGATCCCAAATTTATTGAGGTAAAAACATTTTCCCAAAGTTTGTCTATTTGCATCAATAGCTTAAGTGTAAAATGCTTTCTATTAAACTAAAATAATACACAAGTTCATGAAGTAAATTTTGCATAGATCAAGCAAGAGCAGTCCACATACTGCTTAAAGGTATACATGTATGCCTCAGGCATACACGATGCATGCTATTTCACAGTTTGGTCAAAAAATAAAAACTGTCACTAGGAAGGTTGCCATGAGGAAGGAAAAAAATAATAGAAAAATAAGCCTTCATAAAATATAAATTATACTGTTTTCAAGCTCCTTTTGTGAATTTTATCACATAAAATGTGCAAAGAAAAGAAAATGCAATGATTTAAAATTCTTACTGAAGAAATATGTGAGTAAATAAATGTGTACATATAAATATATACTGTATTTTATATAATAGGTTATAGATTATATTTCAAGAAATCACTTTTATTGTGTATATGTATTATTATTGAGCATAAGGAAAATCAAGCTTGAAAACTGATAAAATACAGATGATATCGAGAAATATGTTTTTAACTTATCTTAAATCTTATTACTTTTTTCCTCAGTTGATATAAAAATAAATGCATTTTATATAAACAGGAAGCAGCATAATAGGCATAGTAAATAATATATAAGCAGTCTGTGTCTTTACAAGGTAGCTGTTTGCCTTATGTAATTATATACTGGAAACATTTCATAGAAAATTAGAGCTTTAGGACCCAATACAAAATTAGGGTTAGAGAAAAAGAAAGTGATCTGTGTACTCATTTATAGGAGAAAACAATAATATACTTCCTGAGAGGTAATAATAAAACATACAATGTTCTGAGTGTTTAAAAAACACATCTAATCTTTCTTTTATATCATTCTAAGTCAGAAAGTAACTGAATATAAATTCTGAGATATTTAAACAATAAAGCACACTTAAGATGTTTTTGTTATTCTTTTTCATTGTCTACAACTCCTACCATTAGAATATTTCATACACTTATATTATTCTTCCACATAAGAAGATTAAGAAAAATATTTCATGCTTATGTGTGGCTGTTTTAAGCAAGAAAGTGACATCAGCTATTTTTCGTTATCAAGGCTAACACATATAGGTGGAGAACAGCATGGGCAAAGACAATAAAGAACCAGTTCACGTGTAAGGATTTGACTAGTGAAGTTTACAAAAAAGAAAAGTATGTTGGGATTACTAGGGACAAAGAAAAAGCATGGAAAGAGAGGGATTCAGGATAAATAATGCCGATTACAACAGCTGGACTTGCTGATGTAGGGAGGGAAAGAAAATGGTAAATTAAAGCTTATTCCTTGTTTGTGGGTTTGAACAAACTGGAGATAGTGACATTTGCTGCGATTGGCATGACTGATAAGGAAATTATATTTTGTTTCTTGGTTGATAGGGCGGCTGTATTTTCCAAAAATGACTACGGCAACATTTCTGATCCCATATGCCCTTCAGAACCTTGCAACTCTCCAGCTTCACGTAAAGTTTGGGCCAAAAATGTGAGTGTGAACTATACATGGGAGCACATTATACAGGGCAGCACATTAGACACGGCAAAGGAGGGTGATGTTATAGTCTTCAAATTATCAGGTCTCGGGTGTTATGAACTGGCGCTCAATATGTTTCTGCAATGAGATAATCTAACAATTACAATAACAGAGGTCACTTATTTAATTTACTACACGAGTATCGTGCTATCATGCTAAGCTATACATATATATGAGCTAATTTTATCATCACATTAAAGCTTTTATTTTCATTTCCCTCATTAAAAAGAGGGAGAAATTAAGCACAAGGGAGAATTGTAACCAAATCATAATCATATAAACAGTGACTGGTAAAACCTTAGTTATGGCTTTATTCCATATGACTCCAGCTAAATTATGCTGTTCTTTTCTTATATAAGTTTTCATATGTTCATATCTAAATAGTTTTTCTTTGCTCACATATGTACATATTTTTCACACCATAATTTTTATATTTTGGGTGCTAATATAACAAAAAGTTAAAACCAAAAATATTTTTTAGAATATTTTATATAATATAGCTTTCTCAGAGACTGCTGAATTCTTATTTTACTTCAGTTGTTCATCATCTTAGAACTTGAATCTCCTTAATAATTGGTGCTTTTCTTTAATTTTGAAACAATATATTTGGAAATTTTGGAATGAATACATAGGACTTTTCATACAATAAATAATAAAAACATTATTACTTATCCCTTGACATCATATTGCATTTTTCTTTAGTTATTGAAAAAAAATAAAATGTAATCAACATCTTGTAATTCTGATGGTTTAACAGTGGTAGAAATTATAAAATATGGACAGAAATGTAATGCTCTGCAATAGGACAAGGAATTTATGGTCTAACACAAAAGTGGAAAATTTGATACTTAACTATTACATTAGCTGTAGGAGTCTCTGTTGTGTTCATTTATATTAATGAGGAGATTTTAAACAAACAGAAAAAACAAAATACCTCCATTTTTCACATTCACTCAAAGAACTCAGTCTCTAATGTCTGTAGAAGTATGGCAGTTTTGAAGATCCTAAGACTAGTTCTATCACTGTTTCTACTACTTAATACTGGAGTTGTCGGCAACTCAAGGAAAAATACAATCTACTAAAAGGCAGAATTTTTTAAAATTAATCTTTACTGTGTTTTTCCCATTACTGTCTAGTCCTCTTATACTCCCTCTCCCCCACAGTCACCACACTGTTGTGCATGTCCACGAGCTCTTTCCCCCTTTTGCTCAATCCTTCCACCCTATATCCTCCCCCATAGCTATGATCCTGTTATCTAGTCATTTTTATTTCTAAACCCCAACTTTGTATTTGGACCCATGGTGTGGTAAGTTTTAAGAATTTATAGATCCTGTTCATATTGGGTAAATATAACACATTAACATTTTGATGACAATCAATTGCTTTTCATCTGCTTCAACCCTGTTGGCCTTTCACCCTTCCATATAAGGTAATGTCAAGGTTAAACTATAAATTTAGCTTCCATGAGAAGGGTACACACCTCCTGTGTTTGACGTTAAAATTTAAGTCCAAGCCACTTAACAATTTTTATTCCTTTTCAACAGTGCTGAAGCGGTAAAAACTTTTACATTTACATAACTCAAGGTGTCTTTGCTTGGAAAATACTTAGATTTCCAGTTATAATTTCATTGAGTTGTGTGTTTCACTGTTCCAAATTATGGCTTAGTGAAAATAATGCAAAAATGGTAAATACATTTAATTTAATTATATTTTCCAGGCAAATTACTTTTATAACTATTTTATTGTAATTTTTCTGTTTATTTATCTTTTGATAGTTTATTTATACCTACCCCATGTGCTATTTTCTTTTATATGATATAACTATTCCCTTACAAGACAGAAAATGTAAATAAGAAAGATCACTGATGTGATATTCTGGGACTATCACGTGATGTTCTTTTTCTTTTATTATAGTTTAATAATTGGAAAACAGAGCAATGGCTGCTTGATGGCCTGAAAGAGAGGAGGAAAATGCACAGAAAAGTTTTTGCTATGCTGCTAGACCAGTGTAGGCATGAGTGTAGTCATGAGCCACATAATAACATTTCTATCAATGATGGAAACTTTGTACGATGGTGGTCCCATAAGATTATAATGGAGCTGAAAAATTCCTTTCACCTAGGATGCTGTAGCCCTCATGACATAATAGTGCAACACATTATTCTTTTGTTTGTGGTGATGCTGGTGTAAAGAAAGCTGTTGCAGTGTCAGTCACATAAAAGTATAACACAGTTATATTCAGTACATAATACTTGATAATGATAATAGATGATCATGTTACTGGATTATGTACTATACTATATTTTTATCATTATTTTAGTGTGTACCCTTTCTATTTATTAAAGAAAATAGTTGGCTGTAAAACAGTATGTTATCATGCCAGCAAGAGCCTCATACATCTCATGCTTATGTCTCTTATTTGCATGATTTTCTTTTCTGTTTGATGTAATCTCATGTCACTTTTAAAAGCAATATGTTATATAGGCTTCCATCTAGCCTAGAAGGAGCAATAGGTTATACCATATAGCCTAGGCATGTAGTAGGCTACATAATCTAGGTTTCTGTAAGTGTGTTCTATGATGTTCACACAATGACAAAATTGCCTAATGACACATTTCTCAGAATATATCCCCTTTGGTAAAAGGTATGTAACTGTACTGACAAACACATTAAAAAACCTATTGATTTCTCCACATGATTTCAAATAATAATATTTATGACTTTTTTCACTAAATTATTTGGTTTCTGGTTCATAAGCATAATAGTTTCTATGTCATAAAGAACTGGTATAGAGTGACCTGGTAATCCCATCTGCAGACATGTTTGTTGCAGGGGCAGTGCACCAACCATAAGGAATGACATTTCACAGACATGCTAAATTGTGACTCAAGAACAAGGCTCCTAATTTCAAGTTTAAGATGACAGAGTAGGAAGATCCTGAGGTTACTTCCCGTCATTAACACCAAACCAACAGCTACATATAGAACAGCTATCTCTGAGCATGACCTGAAGACTAGTGGAACAGATTTTCTACAACTACATATAAAGAAAAAACTATACTGAAACAGGTAGATGGCGTAGAGACTAAATGTAGTCAGGACGTATCCTACCTCGCCCCAACTCCCCACGTGGTGACTCACAATGGAAGCTATATCACAACTGCAGAGGTTGTCCCAAAGAACAAGGGTTCTGATCCCTGGGCTGGTGGACCTGCACCAGGAATATTCTCTATGTTTTCCCTGTATTAAAATGACTCCTTTCATGTGCTATCTTTTGTATAATTTTTTTGTTTAAGTTGACATATTGAAATCCCTTAGTTAGACATTAAACCCTAAAATGGCAAACTGTCCTTTTTAATTCCAAAACCTGAATGGCACCCTATGTATTGGAGGTGAAATATTAGAGGAGGGAGAGAACAGGATTACACCCAGAGATATAAGTGCCAAATATAACTCTACCATCAGCAGCTATGGTAGTACAAGCTAATATAACTCTCTACACCCTAATTGATCATATTAAAAGGGTAGGAAATGGGAGAAGTGGGTGGGTAGGTACTAACACCTAATAAATTTGGAACAAAGTATTTGCTTAAGAGCTCTTAGTTATCAATCTCACTTCACTGACATAAAACTCTAAAACATGTGAAGGTCTTCATAGATCTGGTCCATTCTGGGAGTTCCCGTGCCTACCGCATTGTTTCAAATTATGATTACAATTTTAGAATGCTTATCATTTCCATGACTGCACTCAGCACGATTTCAATATCCCATTGCAATCTCCACCAAACTCCAATCAGCAATCGCAGTTCTCAGACCCAATTCGACTGTCCCCAGAAATGCAGAGCAGAGAACCTGGGCATCACAGCACAGAGCTCTGTTATGTGTCTTCCAGACGTCCAGAGGGTAAAGCATCTGTTAAACTGGGAGAAAAATTGAATGGGAAATGAGCATACCATTTTTGTTTGATTTTAATTTAGATGTTCTTTCCTAGCACAGATTAAAATTGACAGAAGTTCTATTTTATCTAACTAGGTAACAGCCTGAATAGCTGAATTTAAGTAAGGCTGCTTTAAGAATGCTCTGTCAAATTTCAAAGCTCCAAAATTCACACAATGATGCCACAGTGGAGGTTTGATAGCTCAGACCCCTGCTAGGCACTCAATAAATATCTGACAACAATTGATTAAACCACAGATGCAGCTCAATGATTAAGTTCCACACACCTTTTATGCTGTATCAGTAACAAACAGCTATTTACTTACTTTATCAAAAACCACCAACTTCAACATCAATATGATGACCATAGGAATAGCAGGTCATTGTCTGAAAACTTCATGTTAGGTTTTTAATTTAAAAATGGTATCTGGCTAGTAGTGTCTGATCCAAACTTTTCAACTTCTCCTCCGTGGATGCCCTGAAAGGAAAGGAAAAAATACTTTTTTTATGTAATAATGTTAAAATCAAGTCACTAAACTTACTGCCAAAAATAAAGGGAAACTTTAAGTGACAAAAGCCATATTGACAAACCTAATTAATTAAACCATGTTTTCTGCTCTAGCCTATGAAACAAAGGAAACTTATTGCTCTGTTCTTGAAAGTAGGTAGAAAGTGGTTCTAATTCACAGTTGATTTCTTAATCAGAAGGCAGCAGACCTGTGCTCAACACTGTGGATGCTTTTTGGCATAGGCCAAATTATTTCACACGCATTTCCTAATTATACTCAGGACACTGCTAGAAATTCTGCCATAATTTGTACAAGGCGATTTGTCTTCTGGTCGTGTCATAGCAATGGATGACAAATCAGTCCAATACAAAGAACCCTTAGCAAGACTGTAAGTCACACACATGCTTCCTGAGTGCAAATGCCAGTTTGAAACAATAGTGTGAAAATAAATAATATTTGGTGATACTGGAAAAAGAAGTTTTGCAGCAGAGAATAAAAAGATTATCTTGGAGCTCAAATGAAAACTGTTTATATCTGGACAAGATTTCATAGTGTTACCTTAAAAATGCTAGAAAGCTCCCTTTGTTGCCCTCAGTAGGTTGTAAGGAGGTCTGACAGCTATGAAACAAGAGCAAGAAGCAAAGAGGAGTGAAACATAAAAGGAAGCAAACATGTGAGATTCTCTGGACTAAACAGTTAGCTGTTTGTCTTGAGGAAGGATGAAAATTAAGTTTCAAAATACCCCATAAGTCAGTAAGTAAATTATTTGCAGGAAATCATCATCAAAGATCTAAAGTAGATAATGCAGAGGAAATGTTATCAAGGAAAATATAATATGTAGGAAAAGACAGAGAATGGAAGTCTGATATAAAAAAATATAGGTGCTTGCGAGGAACGTACCAGAAATACGAGAGGGAAGAATAATTCAGGATATAATTAGAAAGAGTTCTACTAACACTTACAATGTAAACAAAAGAATGTCACTCCAAACTAATGATGAGAAAAGTCTAAATTTTTGAACTCACTAGGAAGTTGATGATACTCAGATACAAGGTAAATTTAATCTCAAGGGTAACAACTCTTTCATGAGCTAGAATGACTGTAGAATAATGGGAGCATCATATAATATAAGGTGTATTTGCCCCCATTCTGCAACTCTTTTTTATAGGCATCTACCATGAGAAAGAGTGGGGACAGGGCAAGAACGAGCTCCCCTCGTGGCACAGGCTTGGAGGGAGGATTGAGAGTGAATTGTTCATATTTAGAGAAGCACATCAAAGACTCACGATGTGCAGGAATGCAAGATGCTGATCAGCTGCTGCTGGGGGACAGGGTGCTGCTAGATGTTCTTCTGAAACAAAACAAAAGTAAACTCTTTCTGTGGGAGAAGCAAAAAGTCCACTCTTGTCCATGACTAACTGTGATTTGACAGAAAAAGAAAGTTGATGGCAATGTCAAATGAGAAAGTAAATCCTCTCTTCACCAAGTCCAAAGTCAAGATCAGTTGCTACTGGTGAGAGTAGAAGTGAAAACTCCCTGTTGATGGATGTGGACAGAATACCTTCCACTCCCTGTTTCCAGGCAAAGATTAAATGCCACTGATTAAGTCATAAAAAACCTGCCACCTTCTCCCAATTCCACTCTAATCTAACAAACCATAGCCATCTGCCACTAAGGCAGAAGCAGGTCATCTTCCTGGGCCTAGGAGCTACATGGATACAAAACCAAAAGCTGTTACCAGGAGTAAGAGCAGGAAATGCATTTACAGCCAAGACTCCTTACCAACATAAGGAAGAGTTTGCATGGCATAAGTGGAGGAGCAGGAAACACACTGGCCCTGGGGACTCTGTGTGATACATGAAGGAGAATTTGTCTGCCATACGTGGAGGACCAGACAATCAGGGAGAGTGTCACTTCTAGTCTCAGGCATGCGGGTCCTGCTTAAGTCTGACAGAAAAGCACTTCTTACCCTGACCGGGAACAAGTCTGACATTGGATAACAAGCACAGCAACCTACCACATCTAAAGGGCCATGAGAGAGTGCTCCCTCTGTGGCACAGGTGTGCAGGGCCTGGTGAAAGTAATGGCTGCAGCACTGCGTGAAACCATCCGGCACTTTCATAGTCACTGTTCTGGGTTTACTGGGGTCCTCTCACCCCGAGATTCATATTTTGCAAACATAACCCTTATATCTCAGAAGTGAACCTTTTTGAAAATAGGTTCATTACAGATGTGTTTAGCTAAGATAAGGTTATATTGGAATAAGTGGGCCCTTAATTTAACAGGCTTGGCGTTCTTATAAAGGGAGGAAATTGGAGACACACACCTACACAGAGAATATGCCATGTGACATTTGAATTTATGCAGCCACAAGCCAAAGAATTACCCAGAAGCTAGAAAACGTGCCTAGAATGACCTTGCCAATACCTTCATATCACACTTTTAGCTTCCACTTCCAGATTTGTGAAACAGGAAAATTCTGGATTTTTTTTTTGAGCCACTTCATTTGAGATACCTGCTTACAGGAGCTCTAAGATATTAATCCACACACACAATGAACAAGGTAGAAATATCCCACCAATGGAGGCACTTGGACCCCATGGCATATTAAAGGTAAATATTACCAACAACAAAACCCTAACAAAGCTCATCTACTGATTAGATTAACACAACCAACCATAGTAATGGCCAGAGAAGTAATACAGCCATTTCCAGCCATAACTATTTTTACCTCAGATTCTACTGTTTTTTTACACATATTATCCAGCAATCAAATATTATGAGACATTTAGAAAAGTAGCACAAAACAGTTGTCAAGAAATAAAACAGACTATAGTACCAAATGAAAGAGGTGGGACGTGGGGATGGGTGGGGAGGGGGAGATGTGGTGGGGGAAAAATGGAAATGACTGTACTTGAACAATAATAAAAAAGATAGATTGAATCAGAACTACCATACAACTTTAATGACTATTATTAAAATTTAAATAATGTAATGGAAAAATGGGTAAAATCCATAAATAAGTAGGAAATTTCAGAAGACAAATAGAAACTATCAAGGAAAAAAGAGTCAAATTGAAACATTAGTAAAAAAAGTACTGTAGAATAAAGAAATCTATCAATAGGCCTATTATAAAACTGGACATAGCAGAGGGAAAAAATTATTGAATTTGAGATACATCAATAGAAATTATCCAAACTGATATACTTTTTTAAAAAAGAGCATCCAAGACCTGGGAAAATATCAAAGGCCCTAAAATACACATATGTTTGAAATCCAGGTAAGAAAAGAGAGAAAAAGCAGGAAAAAAAATACATGAGGATATAATGACTGAGAATTTTCTCAAGTAAGAAATTTTAAAAATCCACAGATTCAAGAAACTCAAAGAACCCCAAGAAGCATAAATATATGAATATAAAGAAACCATACCTGAGCATATCATAAACATTACTGAAAACTAAAATAAAGAGAAAATCTTAATGAGCAACAGAAGAGGTAAAGATGAGGGAAGGGAAGGGAAAGGAAAGAAAGGTAAGGGAGGGGAGGGGAAGGCAAGGCAAGGCAAGGCAAGGCAAGGCAAGGCAGGGCAAGGCAAGGGAAAAGAAAGGAAGACAAAGGAAAAGAAGGAGTATCATGAGCATATATGTGATATAGTCTTTCCTATAAGTCAGCCAGGCAACTGCTCTGGCAGCCGGGAACCAAGAAATAGACAAGAGTCACACAAGGTAACTTTGCAATTTACTCAGCTTTTGCTGAATACAGGTTCACTCAAAGTAGAGCATCAACATACATTAATATCCTCCTCACACTCTAACAATCTAAGAAAAATATAATACACACACACAGCAATCAATGGACAATAACAAACCTGAGTCCCATAGTCACAGTCAACAGGTCTGGGAGACAGCACAGTGGGAAAGGGAGTATCAGCCTCTTGCAAGGAAGGCTCTCCAGAGCCAGGTGGGCATCGGGACAGATGAAGTCCTCAGTCCAGCAGCATAGAGCCACCGGCAGCTGATGCCAAGGGAGATCAGTGGGGCATGGAGCAGCACTCTGGTGTGTGGAGCTCAGCCTCTCAGCAGTGGTCTGGAACCTGCCTCAGTTATACCTTGAAAGTGTGTATTCCACCCTTCTGGGTCTTTTTGTTAAATGCCTTGACACCCCTGATAGCAAGTGTGGAATTTGCCCAGGAGCCCATCTATGGGTGGTCCTGCTTTGCAGACATGGCTGTTCTGATCACATGTGCAGATATCTTAGGTGTATCTCCTTGCCAGACATGTCTGCTCTGACTTAGGTAGTTTCCTACTTGAAGCCAAAGTGTCATGGCTGACTGGCAACCATCTTGGTTGACATAGTGACTCCACTTTGTTTTATAGACTTTATACTATCTCAATCATACTAATGCCATATTATTGGTCCTGCTCGCCACAAGGAGGAGAAAAGGAATGATAGAAAATAAAGAAAAGGGGAAAAAGATGCACCTAACAGAAGTAGACATGTTCCTTTCAAATGTATATGAAACTTTCACCAATATAAATAATAATCTGAACCATAAATCTACTGAGATGTCAAAATGTTGAAATGATAATATGTCATGTGAACTAAAACAAAATATTATAAGGATTACTAAATATCACCAAACAGTTGGAATTTAATCAACATACTTCCTGCTTATCCATGAGGCAAAGAACAAATCACAACAGAGTTGAGAAAATACATCGAACTATATTTCACTCAATGAAAACACTAGGTAGAAAAATATGTGAGATGCAGCAAAAGCAGTTTTGAGTGATATTTATCCATTAAAGGTCTATGTTAGAAAATTAGACCATAAATCAATGATTTAAGATTCAACTTAACAAAAATAAGGAAAAAAGACAGGAAATAAAACCAGACGTAGGAAGAAGGAAGTATATAAGGAGGAAAAAAACAATGGAATAGAAAAAAGAAGAAATACAACCAAGAAAAACAATAAAGCCAAAGTTGATTCTTTTAATATATCACTAAAGTTGATAAATGTCTAGTCAAACGAGTTTTTGAAATGACAAATCTTGGGAATAAAAGAAGAGATATCACTACTGATCCTATAGATATTAAAGAGAAGGTAAGAAAATACTGGGAATAAATTTATGCCACTAAATTCAACATCTTAGATGATATGATAAAATTCCTTGATTAACACAAACAAATAAAGCATACTAAACAAGAAATGTGGCTGAGTTTCCTGTAACACCCAGTGTTTATACTATACATCTGTTACAGAAAATGGTCCAAATTATTTATCTATCTCTATAGCCTTGCCATTCACCGTGTAATTTTGTTGTATCTTCCCTTCCTTACTTGGTCAGCCATGTGACTTGAGATTTTAGTCCAAGTAACTGAGAACTATGTCTAGATATAGTCATGTCCAAAAGTCCATATAACATATGTCCCTTAAGTGGAAATTTCTTCCAGGTAAAGCAGAAAAAATTTTGCTTTTTCTTTATGCCTCAGATGAAATATTAATTCTTATGGAAAACCTTATCTGCCTCTCAACTACAAATATTAGGTCCCTGTATTACATGATTCCATATTTATCACATACTTTGTAGCTCAAAACAACATATAGCTCTGGAGGTCAGAAATTCAAAATCATTTTCAATGAGTTAAAAATCAAGGTGTCACCTAGATCCTATGAGAGTTCTAAGGAACAATCTGTTTTATTGTTTTTTCCAGCTTCTAGAAGCCACCTATATACCTTGGCTCATGCCTCCTTTCTCCCTTCACTTCAACTGGTTCTTTCTATAGTCACATCTCCTGATAGTATCTCTGATCTCTTCTTCTGGGAAGGTCCCTTATGATTGTATCAGACCTACTGGGATAATCCAGGACAATCTCCCCATCTCAAGATTCTTAACTTAATCATATCTACAAAGTCCACTTTGCCATAAAAGGTAACATTCATAGGTTCTAAGGATTAGGGTGTAGACCTCATTGGGGGACCATTATTCATCCTGCCATAGCCCCCATTATATGCTCCAATATATATCCTGTTAAGTGCTTTCATAATCAAAAGCATGTAAGTCTTTGTAGAGTCAAGATTATCTATAATAACATGTTTAATATTTACTTTTCTCTCTTGGCTCAACTCTTTATGAGCACATTGAAAAAACATATATGCCTGCCATACAAAAGATAGTGGGCATTTCTTGATAACTATGACTTCTGTATTTTGGAGTCCCGAAAGTATTTTCAAATGACAAAAATGAACATTTTTAGTACATTTTATGAATCCTGTGTCCTTAGATGGCCATTGCCCCTTTCAAACTTGCAGATTTGTGCCTACCTTTTGAAGCTAGTCTCACAATACAAGTGAGTAAAACCCTATCAAATGTAAACAGGACAAAGAAAATGTACAAGTTATCAGAGACGATTTTAAGTTGGGGGTGATTTTAGTTTACTAAGGGAGGCCAAAGTGTCCCAGCTGCAACATTAGACATTAGCTTTTAATTCATGGAAGTTTATGGCAGCAAGGGTAATGGACAAGAGTATAGAAATAGGGATAGAATATCACAGAATGCTCTAGATCCATGCTTTTAAAACTATTCTTAATGAAGAAATAGTTGTATTCTTTTTAAATTACTAACTTGTCATAGCTAGAAAGCTCTATACAATATAACAATTACAAAAAAATATGCATGAAATAAAACACCAAATTCCACCAACACAGGGAAAAAAATTGCAAAAATTATACATGTTCATTGACTGTACAAAAGTGGTAATGTAGAGAATCAGTATTATGCTCTTACATTTTTATTATTCAAACTGTACATTAACAAAAAGTTGTGAGTGAAATGGCTGTTTTCTGTGTTAAATCTCTTGATAAACATTTTGATTAATGCCAGGCAGATTAATACTTAAAGTATTTAATATGACAAATGAGCTTGCTTCTTGCTTGTTAGTTTATCTAAACTGGATGAGATTGATGACTTGCTTGGGATAATGCATATCTATGTGGTGTTTATACTTTGTTTTAATAAAATGAGTAGAAAAGCTAGTCTCAGAGAGGTTTGTGAATTAAATATAAATTGAAATTTAAAGTAATTTCAGTCAATCTCAGAATGTTCATTTTTAACTTTTATTCAAAATGAAGTAAGTTATGCTGCTTTTCAAATTCATAATCAATTATTCATCAGTAGCAATTACAACAATTTATTCAGTAAAAATTATGATTAATTTTAAATTATTTTATGATTAAAGGAAAAATTCTAGATTCCTAGGTTGCCCATATATGAATTTTATTCTGCATTATTTGTTTATATTATAATATTGAGCAGGGAATCTCAAATTCATCTGCCAGAAACACAATTCTGGTAAAATATATAAATACGGAACAAAGATGAGAACCAATCATTTCTACAAAACAGTAAGCTTTGTATTTTTGTGTTTGTCTGACTCATGACTGAAATTTTAAACTTGAAACTATAAGCTCTGAATTTGCATCTGTCTGTATACATATGCATATAAATATATATATACATTCAACATTTAATTCAACAGTAATTATTTTATGGTATGTCATTTTGAAGATGTAATCTCCAATATCTTTTAATAACAAAATCATAGATTTATGTTAAATTAGATTAATTAGTGACTATTCTTGAGATACCTAAGTAAGATAAAATACTGATATGTAAACTAGTAAGCCTTATTTTTCAGGTTCTGTGTGTTTGGGTTTGTTTAGAAAAATGTCCACTTTTGGCCAAATTAACAAGCTATATTATAAGGGCATAAATGGTTATAAAAATTCTGAAAATGTATATTCCTAAGCTTTATTACAAAATTCTGGACTATAACATATAGTTCACAATTACCTACTTTATAGTTTTCTCTGTGAAATAAATGTTAACATAATAAAATATATAATCAATATGTTAATGAGATGATATTAGAAGAAATAGCAGCAGAGGAAAACAACTTTCTAACAAGGCAAAGGAAAACAATTTTTTAAGGAAAAAGAGGGTAGGTTTGTCCCAATATAAAATATTTAGTTGTTCACTGAAATAGAGAACAGATTGACAGTGAGCAGAGGGGAGAGGGGAGGGAATTTCAAGGGAAAAAGAGAAGGGTTTACAGGAATAAGTATGAAGGACACATGGACAAAAACTAAGGGAAATGGGAGGGATGTGGGGAGCACTGGGGGGGGCAGGGATGGGAGTAAAAGACAGAAAACTGTACTTGAACAACAATTAAAATAAATTTAAAAATAAATAAATAAATAAAATATTTAGTTGTTCCACTTGAGAAAGTGGAAAGTGTAGGAGGAAAACTGAATGAGTATAGAAGGCTGTAAAGTTCCATGAAGAGGCAATTTTATTTGTTGTGCTCAGAGCTATCAAAGCTTTTATGGATTTACTTACAAGAATTTTTTGGAAAGTGCTTTTATGTAAATTAGTATTTTGATGCCAAAAAAATTTTTCTTGAATTATTGGTCTGCTCTTAATAAGAGGTCATAAAAGGGGTATCGTTACCTTCTGAACAATGTGCATGGAAGGCAAAAAATTGGCATCCTCAAAATTGTTTTTGTCCTTTATTCGATTTTATCATAACCTTAATTACCTAAGAAAATAAGCTCTTCTCACTTTATGCTATGATTCTTTACAATCACCTTTTGTATATTTAAAAATCTTTTATTTCCACTGATTTTTGATTGACTTCATTCTGCATGTTACAAAACAAGCAAATTGTCTTGTAGTTTCACTATTTTTAGCCAACTTTCATCAGATCTTTTGCCTTTGAAAATTATCAACAGTAGGTTAATCATGACTATTTTAAAGTCTTGCATCCATTCTACAGAGTTTTTGTTTTATGCTTCTTTGAAAATACTTGCAAATCAGCTACAGAGCAGAATGCTTCATGTTCAAAAAAGGACTGTCTTAGAGACCCTCAGAAAATGACCTTCCCAAGTACCCTCAGGCACAGATTTCACATGGCATTATTTAAATAACTGAGATCATACCATTGGACTGAGCCAGGATTTTTAGAATTTAGTGTAGAAGCAGATGTGTTCATGACACTGTTAATCTCAAACAATCAGAAAAAGAATCAATTACATAGGAATGAATGAAATGATGAAGGATGATTATGGTTTTTGCTTCGAGTATTGCTGATACTTTAGTATCTTATTTTCTGCATGTAAAGAATTTCCTTTTTTTTTTCTCTTATATTCTCTATAAATCCTAACAATCTAGTTAACTGTGTTCTTGTAAACACGAGTGAACCATTTATTCTCTCTAGTGGATCATTCCAGATTTTGGAAACTCTATTGGTTAAATATTCTGATTTCATGGTGATATAGTTTTTGCTTAAGTTCAATAAGAATCTGCCTTCCTTTATTAACACAATATAATTGGAAACACTGTTTTTAAATTATTTTATTGTTCAATTACAGTTGTCTGCATTCCCCCCCCCCACCACTCCCTCTCCACCCCAGCCATCGACCTCCCTTCCTTACTTCCAACCCTGTTTGTTTTGTCCATGGGTCCTTTATAGTTGCTCCTGAAAACTCTTCTCCCCTTTCCCCCATTATCCCCTCCCACCTCTCCTCTGATTACTGTCAGATTGCTCTTAATTTCAATGTCTCTGTTTATATTTTGCTGGCTCTTTTGTTTTGTTGATTAGGTTTTGACTGAACTGTCATATTTGAAAATGATGCTTTCAATCAGATATGACCAGACACTTTTAAGGAGTTAAAATTGCCTTTATAGAGCCAATCCTAAAAAAAAAATCCTGTTGAAAAAATCAGTAAGGTACCTAGCTTACAGATCTCCAAGACTTGCAGTTCAATAAGGTAGGACATTTCTTTGTGGGCATAGGAAACAGCATACATTATGGACATTTAGAAGAGAAAAATTCATCCAAATTTCACTACAGGTGAAAGCTGATGGTAAGTTCTCAACTTGGCTTCCAAGCTTCAAGATATTCTTTATTTGACATTATCTTTGACAAATGAGAGATGACTACAGGGGGAAATTTCGTATTTCAAAGGAAAACTATCATTCAGTCACGCAGGTTACCATATTCTGATCATTGTTTCTTATGCATCCAAAATATGGTTATTGGGATTTTGATTCAGGTGCTTTTAGTGCTGTTTCATTCTGAAGGACCACTTTTCTTTAAGCTTTGCTTTTCCTCATGGAGGCTGACAGAGGACAGTGGAGCAGCCAACACACAAAACTAGTGTTTGTTCATGGGTGAAGACGGTGACGATTTTACAGCATCCTGGGCATTTCACACCCATGAAGTAGGAATTGGGGCCCTGCACTACCCTTTTTGTCTTGTGTTTCCTCTTCTTTTCTGGAGATGGATGAGGGAGATGGATGAGGGATGTTATCGTGGGGAGATCATCACCACCAGAAAGGCTATTCTGATCCTATTAATTGTTTCTGAGCTATCTTGCAATGCTTTGAAAAGTATAAGCACTTGATGGCCATAAAAATTAGTTTTGTTATCTACATGTAAATTGGACTAGGTCTTTTCATGTGGCACATACTGTCAACCCTTGTAATGTTTTCCCAGTTGTCCCTTTCCTTCCTAACTTGGGATTATCAATAGCTAAAATCTGACTGACTAAATTTTTATCAAACTCTAGATTGCCATGTAGCAGGCCATTTCTCTCAACATCTGAAGAAGCAGTGTGAACTAAATTCAAGAGATTTGAAGATTGATGCATGGGTCATATTTATCCTTGGATAATCTGCCATGTAGATTATTAGGAAGTCTAATAAAATGTTCAGGTATGCATGATCTTAGAGAAGAGATAACTGAACAACATCATCAGGAACATCAACATCTTATTAGCAATAAAAAAAAGTATGGTATACACATATGGTACATAATGGAATACTACTCAGCAGAAAGGAAGGAGCTCCTACCCTTCACATCAGCATGGATGGAACTGGAGAACATTATACTAAGTGAAATAAGCCAGGTGGTGAAAGACAAATACCATATAATGTCACCTATAAGTGGGAATTAATCAACAGAACAAACAAGCAAGCAAAATATAACCAGAGACATTGAAATAAAGAACAAACTCACAGTAACTATAGGGGAGCAGGGAAAAGGATAATGAGGGAAAATAAAGGAAGGGCCATCAAGTAACATGTATAAAGGACACACAGACAAAGCCAAAAGGTTCAAAGGTGGGAGGCAGAGATGGGTAGAGTACGTGGATGTGGTGGGGTAAAATTGGAGACAACTGTACTTGAACAACAGTAAAAAATTATAAAATTTAAAAAAATAAATATAACAGTTCATGCTGTAAAACTGAAAGATTTTTACCCACAAACCTCTTGAAATTCACTGTCCTGGATACTTTGCAGGGTTCAACCTTTGTATCTGTACTTTAATACAACCTTTTACATTAATATCCCTCTTTTTCACTTTAAACATTCCTCTTTTAAGGTGCTTGAACCCAACATAACTGACTTTTGCCAAAACCTCTCAACAGATGATTTAACTGACTATACAGAACAATGGCTATACAAACAAAAGTCCTAGGGACTTTATTTCTTAGAACCTGCTTTGCGCACTCTGGATAATTTTGTGTTCTGTAAAGCAACTCACTGCAAAGAACCACCCTTTCACATATGACTTAAGTAGGAGTCCAGGATGCCCCCTACCTGTTTAGCTATGACAAGGCTAGACACAGACCAAATTCCCAGTCTTTGTCTAATCCATAATTAGCTGAACTATATGTACTCACTGACCAAGTTGGAAAACATACCTGTTAAGTTTACTTGAGTAAACTTTAGTTCAGTTTCTTTCCTCCCGTCAAAACATACTACATTCAACTTGACCCATGCCTACCCTGATCCTGCACTAGAATGTAGGCTAATCTTTTAACAGCCCCTCTGAGGAATCAAGAATGAGTGGATCTCAAGGAAAAACATTTTTCACTAACAGTCTGATCACACCACCACTCATTCCCCTCTCCTCATTCAGTTCCTTTTAGTCTTCATACTCATCTTTGTTTAATTTTTTTTCCACCTGATGTTGGAGACTTGTACATTGCATGGTCAGAGGGTTCTCTCTATTGCAAGAGTCTCCCTCTCCCTATTGCAACAGTGCCCTACCTTCTATTTCAATCTTTCTCTTAATAAAACTTCTTTTTACCTAAGCTTAAATCTTTTTTTTCATTCTATCATTCTGCAACATTTAGAAAAGTTTTTTTCTCTTCTTAATAAAGTAGATCAGTGAAGAATATTTTCTCACCTGGAATTCAGGAGTAAAAGTAAATGATATAAATGTGCCTTCCTAATTTTACATAATAATGTTAAACTATAAATTAAAAGCCAGGTTTAATTAATTAACTGAATGATATAGAAATAAAAAAGCATTAAAAACAAACAAATGATACTTTTCCTTCCTAATTTATATAACATTTTTCGTTATACTTTACAAACTAACTTTAAAATACCACATGTTGAAAAACACAATAAAATACCACATGTTGAATTGTGACCCACTAAACATTAGCATCTCACTCCACATCAGTTTACTCCACAAGGTGAATGTCACCCAAACTGGTCTACACCTGTTCAATGAAGTAAATTTACTGATCACATGCTTGTTGTACACAGTAGGTTGTAAAATTACTCTAAAATATTCCAAACTCTTCTCTGTTTCTGCATTTAGCTTTACGTGTACCGGTAACAAATACTTTGCAGGCCATCCCTGCAGGCCCATAGCACTCACTATGAATTCATAGGCCTTAGGATTTGCTTTTAAGGCAGTACCTGATAATTTTGTCATTATCACAATAATGGTTAGATTTTGAACTAAGGTTCCTTATTGTTCAACTGAGAAAGCTTTCCTACTCCCCTCTATGAAATATGGAGTCTTCAATAAGGCAAGCAGTTAGTAGATAAGATATTCACATTCAGGTTGGACATTAAAAGTCCTCTTAGTTTCAATAATGACTAAATGAAATTACTGCCTACAGGCTTATAACCATCCAGTTTTTAAATATTCATTTTCTAAATCATTTTACTGAGATAAATGGATATGAAGATCAATGGATAAATTCCTAACTCACTCTAAGTTAGGTTTGTTACTAAATTTCTTTTTTGCATTTTTTCTTACTGTGTTTTAATGTAATCTTTAAGTTCACTTGATATTATGATCTCATTGGTAGTTTTCTTCAACATCTGAAAATTGTAATCAACTGATAAGAAATTAATCAAAACATCAAAGATAAAGAATTTTCTGCACCATCAACTTTGAAAATCCTAATATCTTATCTTCAATATTATTTTTTTATTTCAGTTCTGAACGATAGGCTCAAATAATTTAACATACTTGATATATATAGTTGTTTTACTAATAAGAAATTTACTTGAAATACTCTAATGTTATTTAGTGTGTGGACACAGCATTTAACAAAACAAGAATTACAAAAAGTTGTGTGAGCGCATTACCCAGCACAGAGAGGGTATATTAACATGGAAAAGCAGATTGTTGAACTCACTGCCCATTTTTGGTGAGCATCAGGTTTGGTGGCCACATTGAGACTGAATTAACATTTTTCCTAATTCTTGATAAATTAAATCAAAGTTAGAAAGCATTTCAATGTTCACAAAATATTCATTGTGAGTAAAGCTGTATGCAGATTAAAGTACCCTCAAACTATTTCACACAGTTACCCCCTCTTCTTCTTCCCAGTCCTCCCTGCGAAGCTGCAACCACAAAAGCCAAAACCACAGAATAAATAGTAAACAAAGGAAAAATCTCCTATCCAGTCTCATGAGTTTCTCATTGAGAAACAGAATTAAAAGTCATGAACTACAATTCTCTCATATCTACACTGTGCAAAAGCCAACAATTTATTCACAGCCTGCACATTTGGTTTTGTTCAACTGTTTAGCAAAACATTTGCAGCACCTACAACATAGTAATTGTTCTTTCATTAATACATAATTAATATTATGCATCACCCTAAAATATCATTCCATAAAAGATTTTTAGCAATGGCTTCTCCTGCTTTCTCTTAGATAGTGATATTTGTCATCAATATTGTCTTTGACTATACAGTTTTCTAAGCTGTTTTTGCTATAGAGTAAAACCTTAAATGCATCTGCTACATTTTGTCTTTTCTGCACCTTCAGTAACAATACTAATCAATTTTACTGCATGGGAATCATTTTATGCATGTGGGGAAAAAAATCTCCCTTAATTTACTGGATCAAGAATAAAAGAATCAATGGCTTTAAAATAGGATTCTATGTTCACAGATGCCGCTGGTCGAATGACAATTTCCTATTTATTGCTTCTAGCTTCCTCCAACCCCTAACCATGCAATGAAGGAAAACTAACACCACCACCACCACCATCACCGCGATCACCACCACCCCACCAGACAACCTGGTGTCTCAGGCTACCGGGGGAGCGTAGAACATGACTCCAGCTGTAGGGTGGTTGGTAGGTCAGTCACAGATAATGAGCTATTTGGAACTGAGCAAAACTAAGGCCGCATGTCTAGGTTATAAGACAATTTCACTGGTGTTCAAGTCAGAGGGCTGCAAAAACAAGAGCTCAGCAGTTAGCCAAGATCCACGCAGGCGTCTGGTATTTAAAATAAAGGTATTTTCTGCCTAACTCTTCATAAGATCAAGGGCTTTTATCTCTCTTTCCTGCCCTCACTTTTATTTTCCTTTTTTGACCTCTTCTTCTTTTTTCTCATCTCCCATCTCCATGTCTTCCCTTCCCCTTTTTCTTTTCTCTTTTCTTCCCTTGCTGTGTCATCTCAGTCTTTTTGTTGATGATGACGAAGTGGGTGATTTCCCTTACTTATGTGGTCTAGGAGAGTGGAATATTCCACAGGGTACAAAAGAGAGACTTCACAAGGAAGCAGAGAGAGCACATCCATTAATCCTTCAAGAAATAATCCTGTCAGACATGTATGCCTCTGTTTGACAAGGCTTTATAACAGAAAAAGAACTGGTGAATGGTGGCAAATTAATCTCCAGTCATATATAATTCATTTTTTTAGCTATTCATAAATGTGCTTCTTATTTGCACTTTTCTTTCCCTGCTGCATGTGTGAAATCTTGACACTTGCAGATTGATGTGTCCCAGCATATATAAATTTGCATTCCTTATTCACCACTGGAGACCAGTTCACTCTTTGTTTATGATGTAATTTTGGGTTGTACTATTTATGTTACTCTTTTCATCGACTTTATGCTTCATTGAACCACATTTTAGTCATGGGTCCATTTTTGAGAATTGGGGATATCATGCCACCACAAGCATAAAAACAGAATTACAAATTTAATAATGTTAACAACAGCATGAAAATGGCATATTAGGTGAGACAAACTGTATCTTATTAGCAAAATATTTACAGACAGACAAACCAATATGGTCCTTAAAAAGTCATGTATAACTTCAGAGGCCATAATTATCATAATAGTATGAATAATGGAATTTCTCTGCACATCAAAATTAAACTTACATTTCAGATTTGTTCAAGGCTGTAAGCTAAATAGTTTTATGAATTTAGAATTTTTTCTTCAAACTGACATACTGCCTCCAGCATGGCCATGAATTGTTCTACAAAATCACTCTGGCTGTCAAATCTTCATGTCTTTTTCCCATTGTCTCTAAATTTATTATAAATTACCTTTTTTTTCCTCTTTCTTCTGAAATAGTATATGTGTACACACATGCACACATATATAACAATTACAAAATGTATTAGAAAGACCCCTGTGTTTTAGACCCCTGTGTTAATAAGGAGCACAGGAGCATAAAATCTCACTTGACCTTAGAGTGCTTGCTTATTTATAAGAAGCCAGATAAAACACAGCAGTGGATTTCCTTTAACCCTGGTTTACGTCTCCTCCACAAAATAGGCAATGACTGCATCCTTACTCAAGAGGGATGTTGTGTTATCTCAAGAGCACAAAGGCTCTGAAGAAGGGGGACTGATACTAAAGGAAATATAATTATTGCCCATCACAACAATAATCATAGTGCATATTCATTTAGAAAAATAGCCTTCTGGAAAGATCCAAAATCCCCTCCTTGACATACTACTCAAATGTTATGATGAATGCGCATATATACTTACATTTAAAATTATTTTAATGAATCATGTAAACAAATATTTGGCAGATTAATTTTATTGCAAAAATATTCAGTACCTTAGCACAAGTAAACTGATCAGTTTAAATTAACTTCAATATTCTCCTCACTTGAGAAATAGGAATACTAATACTTAACTTTCTTTCTGAAGATATGCAAGGTGGGGCAAAAGTAGGTTTACCGTTGTAAGTGAAATATAGCTGTAAACAGTTTATTCTTGGGCTAATATTCATTAACTATTTTATTATTTTCCATCTGAACAACTGTAAACCTACGTCTGTCCCACCCTGTATTCGAAAGATCAAATGGGAAAACATTTGTAAAATTAAATTTAAACTAAAAAGAAGCTTCATGAATATAAAATTTTTACATAAATAGATCTCTGTTCAAATAAATAAATATGTATCAATGCTGATAGATTTAACCTCAATAGCAGAGCATTCCTAAGAAAAATATGCTTTCTGTTCACATCCAAGTATATTTCTACAAGGTATTAGCATAAAGAAATTGCCAAAGATGTGATTGTTTCAAGATGTCTAAGATCAGTTACAAGTTTTTTAGTGTATTTGGTTTTACCATTTTGTGCCTGCTATAAAAAGTGAATTTTCTAATCTCTAATTTTGGCAGAACAAAGAATTCTCACTTCTATTGTGATGTTAAAATGATGTCATCTGCATTAAAAGTCAGCTATTATGACAACTATATTTCACATACCTAAGAAGAGGGCCATATTTAAAACCTTGTGGCTATTACTTTGAAGATCTAGAGAATTCCTAAGACAGTCAGACCTAAGAGCAGATGATCTGAAAAGGTGAATAATTTGGGGAATACAAAAAAACAGCATAGAAAGAATAAAAATGGGGAACTTTTAAAATAGGGACAACTATAAAATACATACTTTGACAAATAGACTCTCTTATAAAAATAATGAAATATATACATATATTTTAAAGCAGTCATAGTTCTATATACATCCACTTGAAATAGCTTTAAGAAGTTCTGAGAAACCTATTAGATATATGCAGCTATGATCACTTGTGTTGCTTAAGATGTGGCAGGGTACTTTAAAATTAGTCACTAGCAATTTTTTATTGTATAAGCCAATAGAAGAGAAAGACACTGAATTACTTGTTACCAAATAGTACACTGTCTGCTGAAGGTGAGAACCAGGGGTTGTTTTTTTGGTAAATAGTCTGAGGACATGTAGACTCAAAAATAATGAGAGATTTTACAGAGTGACAGCTGTTGGAGGGGAGGGGTATGGGGGTACTAGAGGAAAGAGGGTGAGGGGGTTAGCCATAGAACACGTATGCATTACCCAAAGACATAGGCAATGGTGTGGGTGATGGCCTGAGGTAGTGGGGAGGAGGAACTGGGTGGATGTGGAAAAAGGGGAGAAGGGTTGGGACAACTAGAGTAGCCTGAGCAATAAAAACTAGGAAAAACTTAACAAAAACTCCCTTCTCTCCTTTGAATGAAGAATAAATAAATTACTCTGGTGACTATACACATACATTTGCAAAAACATAATGGGAGACTTGAGTGACAAAAAAATTGTTGAAATATGTAAACATAGCTATAGGAAAGCAACGAGTCAAACACAGGCTGAAAGATTCTAACTGAACATGTATGAGGCACAGTCTGAGAAGGTAAGTACTGGGGTTGTCTTGAATAAGGTGACTTCCACAGACCAAACTTCATCTAATAAAAGAAGGTTGGCATAAATTATCCCTAAGATCCTTCCAAACATGAAAAGCAGCATAATATTTTAAAAGTACAGATTTTAAGGTCTTTATTGCCTAGGTTTTAATCTAACATTCACCATAATAACTGGCTGGGTGAGCAATGGAAAATTAACCATCATGAGTCTAAATTCACTTGTAAAATAAACACCCACCTTTTAGGATTGTGGTGGGGATTATATAAAATAATGAAAATTAAGTGTTTAGCACAGAACCTGGCATGTAGTAAGCACCAAAACATAATAGTTCCTTTCCACCTATTCCCCTTTATTAATAAAAAATTCTATGACTAGTGGGAGCTAGAATACCCAGGCTATAATCAAAAGATTATTGTCTCTGAGTCTTTCTAGGTAAGCGAACTCAGACTAGTAACTACATTTCTTTCTGTGTAAAATTAGAGTTTAAATATATGATTTTTCTTCTATGGTTGTTCTTATAATAAAAAATGTGAAAATATAATCACAAAAAGGGCTATACTCATGGATAGGGAAGGGATTTCTACCTCTGGGTGCTTACAGAGTTCCAGATGATTTGCTTGCAGTTTCATTCAATCTCCATTACTTCTGTGAGGTATTCATTTATTTCACAATAAGAATATGCATACAAGAAAGTAATATGGCCACATTCATCCAACTATTAAGTCATTGAACAGCAAAGTCAGTCCAGGTATATGTTCACATACCTGCTCTTCACATGGCTTCTGAAGTACTAAATGAGCGACAGGAAAGAACTATTTGAAGAATTATAAAGGAAAGGATGAAAAATGGGCTAATAGATGTTATGAGCAACCGTTTAAATGTTTATTTAGCAGAACTAAAAAAAACTAAGTTGATGAGAAGGAGGAATAGATAATAAGTAAACAAATCACAGAGGAAAGGGATAATAATGAAATACAAAGTGACTAATGTGTATGTCTCATAGTGTATTTTTCCTATTTTCATAAAACTGACAGTGAGAAAAGGAAGATAAATCCATGTTAATTCATCATATATTCTAATACACTTCAGCCGCAGATTAAGAGAACCATGCCAGTTGCTGCGACTGCAGAGGGAGAGCAACGAAACCCTCCACGAGCCCCGTGGGTTCATAGAAGTCTATCAATCACTCTGCCAGTCTTCCGGGTCGTTATTCAAGTTGCTATCCCCAATTTTGCTGGATATATCAGATCAACTCCAGCTCCTCAGGTAATTTTTCTCCCTAATGGGTTTGGGATTTGTTCTTTTTTTATTATCTTTGGGCTAATGTGCTGCTCAAAATTGTTCAGAATGGTAGTAAGAATGTCAGTCATTATCTGTGTGTGTGGGAGGTGAAGGTGGAATTGTATTTAATTCACAAACTCTTAACTTACTATTACCACGTAGGGGATTTAGAGAATTTAAAGGTATAGACAGAAGAGTTAGTGCTAGTTATATTAACTGTGAATATCATGCTGCCTTATCTATCTATTAACAAAATTATTTTATATATTATTTTTTATTTTACAGTTTTCAAAAATGGGGAAAAACATGACTACATAGTTCCAAGCTGATATAGAATTTAACAACAATCTAGTTATTTGATCAATGAACAAAAACACACTGAAAAATTTAGCTAAACATATAGTAAAATTCAATCAGCAATAAAAATATATGTGTATACATAAATACTTATGTAATATAGTAAAGCAAGGATAGCTCTTGGTCGTATCTGCAAAGGAAGTTGATTTTTTTGTCCCACAAACCTGGGTTCACAGGAGTGTAAGACATTGGGTTTGGTATGGTGATCACATATGAAGAACACCAAGACCATGGCTTTAAGTGAGAAAAAAAGGTGACACTAAAGAAATATGTTAAGTGTAATATTAGAGGCACATACAATATTGGAATATCACCCAGATTGTAAATTGATTCAGGAGGATTTCCTGAAAAACATAAGAATTAAAATGAATATTAACAGTTAGTAAACGTTAACTAGTTAAATAAGGAAAGAGCATGGCAGGTAGCAGGGCCATGGGGGAAACGATAATGTTTATGAAAGATCCAGAAACATTTTAATATTTCCTACCTCAACTCGTTATTCATGGTGGCAGACCTTTTTATATTTTGGTCACAGATGCATTTCCATTATCCAAATCAGCACCTGATTCATTGCAACTGTTGGGTGAATAAGTGATTTAATTAATAATTAAATTATTAAATGCAAGCCAAAGCACAGAGAAACATGACTGTAGTTTAGAACCAGGTCACAAAGTATTTTGAAATATTCCTTAGTAATCCTTCTTGTACTTTCCCCCCCTTATTTAGGTCCTTCCCAGCTCTGGGATATCTAGTAATAATATAATGCTCCTTCTCAATAACTGATACTCTTACTTACAAGTGCCTTCTAGAACTTTGCCTTATAGTATGGAATTTCTTGATATAATTTCCCTTCATAACATACCTATGTCCATTTACTTTGGGATTCATCTTTGCTGATGGGAGATAAATGAATGTGCCTTAAATCCATCGGGGGGGGAAACTTTTCCAGATGTCATTTTCCATCAGCCACAGCAAGGTGAGCAGAAGATTGCTCAGGCTCGTTGGAGTCAAAAGTGCTGTGTTCCTGTGTCAGGCCTGACATGGATCAGGCCCGCAACGCTGAAAGACCCATCTTTAAAATGTCTGAATCACAAGTTAAATGAAAATTAAATAAATACCGAATCTGAAAAGCCTTGTGAATTCTAAGACATGGCATGAATGTAAGAAAGCACCAGTTTATTAGTGCCTACAAAGTTTTAAAACCAAGAAACTAAATAATACATATGAAAATTTCCCACATTGTCAGTGCTGTTAGGGGATAGCATTTCGTAAAACATGAATAAACACTTCGGCAACTTTCAAATCACATCACTTAGGCAACTTCTTTTTCCTTTTACATTAAAAGTGACATTCAATTAAAACCAAGGGGGTATTAGAGATTATCAGTCACCAAATAACTCTTAATCTCTTTGTTTCTTGACCTCAAATTTGAAAAAAATAACATTCTGTGATCACTACATAAACATTTTTACAATTAATCCTCATAACAACTGATGCTACAAGGCTGCAATCGTGGTCATCTATTTCTACATAGGAAGCAATTATGAAGCCTGTACAGTTGAAATGTACTATGCCTGACTCCATATTATTTAGGCTTTCTAGCATATATATTTCTCTATTTGAACTTGTTTAGTCAATGAATCTGAGATAAAGTTATCCTCCTCAGAATATACAAATAAGCATATAATAACTACTCTTTTTTTCTTTTTTGTTTTCACCAAAATAAAACAATGTTTCCCCTACAGACAAGATGGGTAATTGTTTATATGAATTATTATTCATTAGCCTCATGCCATTAATTTGAACATTCATTATTTTGTGTATATATATATGTACAGGTATAACACAACACACATGCGTGCATGTACAGGTATAAAAATAAGACATACTTAACATTCATTCCCTTCCTTCACTACCCCTGTGAACACTTGCATTTTTTCTCTTTGTGAAATGTACTACACAATCAATCTCTGACATGTAGTAAATTTACTGGTCTTCATCTTACGTACAATATATTTTTAAAATGAGAAGCAGTCTTTCAAATGAGATACGTGGTAAATTAGATGGATTCAAACATGTTAACATTAATTAATGAAATTTGGGAGGATAACATTCTTCTCAAGAAAACAGCAGCGTATTGACCTAGCACAGTTAGAGAGTCAGGGAATTATAGAAAGGATACTTAAGATCTACAGATAACTTCAGGTTTGTGAGATCATCAGAGAAGAAAGTCAGTTCCTAAATTACCATGGTTTCTTATAGAAATAGTCTTAGAGCCTCAAAATCATCATGATGAGTGGTTAATACATGAAATGTCATATATTTTCCCATGAGTTTTCAGACTTATTCTATAAAATATACCTTTTCCTCTTTTTGGATATGGTGACACCCAGTAAAATAACTACATATGTTATTTAAATTATATTAAATGCTTTCTTTATTACTTTTCTTTCCAGATGGACAGTGTGTTTGCTTCCTATTTTTAAAGAAAGCAAAATAGAAAACTGGTGACTTTTATAAAGACACACCAAAAGGTGCATTGTTGCTATGGCAATAAAAAGAACAAATATACAAATTCTTTTTGGCGAAACTCAATTTATTGGTAAAATTTTGAACTTCCTGAAATAAGTATAAACAAATATTCTTAAATTAAATTAAGTATTTCTCTTTAACTTAAATATATGAACACCTATCGTGTTCCTCACAATTCAATATGCATACATGTATCACTACAGTGCCTTTTCTGACCTTTTGCAGTCTGTTTAGGATAAACCGTTAAACTGATAAGCTCAAACTAACAAGTGATTGCACAGGGAGAGGTTTGCACAGGAAGTGGAGCATCTAACATTCCCTTCCTTTCAACTTAAATAAAAATTTAAATTTATTACAACTTAAAAATTTGTTATCTTAAAGTAAAAACAGACTGCCAATCCCAGTTGGTGTGGTTCAGTTGATTGAACACTGGCCTCTGAATGAGAGGGACGCTGGTTCCATTCCCAGTCAGGGCACATGCCTGGGTTGCGGGCCTGGTCCTCAGAGCTGCATGTGAGCCAACCACACATTGATGTTCCTCTTTCTCTCTATCTTTTTCCTTCCTTTACCCTGAAGATAAATAAATACATAAATCTTTATTAAAAAGGCAGACTGCCAGCAGTAAATTGTGACAAAATCTTCTTAACCAGGAGGCTATATATAGAAGGTAGTATGAAAAATTATTGTAGAATATAATCAAAATATAAGGAACAATCAAATATTTTTAAAAAGAAACACACTTATTATAGTGATCTTTTTAAAACTTGAATATAGTAATGATAATTCACTGCTTAAAGCCCACAGATACCAGGGAGAACTAGCAACAATGCTTAAAAAGCCTTTTGAAATAAAACCCTTGTTACCTCCAAAGCCTTTTCTCTTTTCTCATTACTTAGTCTCTCTGACCTTCTTTCAGCTCCTTGAACTTCTTTATATGCTCTTCTCTGCCTGGAACATCTCCCAAACTTCAAGTATCACTTTAATATCCTTGTAAAAGTCTAAGGTTTCCCTAAACTTCACCATCATCATCTTTTACCACCACTCCTGCCCCACAAGACCAGCTCAGCTCCACCATATAATTTCATAACATCTTATCTCCATTAAATCTGTCCCATATTGTGATTAAATATTGTTGTGACTTGTAAGCTCTGTTAATACAAAAAGATGTTTCTTTTGTTTACAATATTTTTTCTAGTGCCAATCAGAGAACTGGACATATGGTAAGAGCATAAAAATATTTGTTAAATAAATATTTTTAAGATTGCATAGTAATGAAAAAGAGAAAAGACAACTAAAAGAGTAATACTGAAGACAGTAAGAAAAGTTAAAAGACTTTTTTTGTGAACCAAATAAATATAAATAATAAGTCCAGGAACAAATTTATGCACTTACATAAAGGAAGAAGAAAACAAGTGTTAGTAAATGGTTCAGAGAAAATTTCACTATAGAAGGGATAGTTCACTTGGATTAAAAAGAATGTGGAAAGTTTAAGAAGCAAAGATGGAAGCAAGAAAGTTACTGTAGTAGACAGAGTAACGGCCTCTCAAACATGTATAGGTCCTAATCCTCAAAAGTGGTGGGTATGTTTGTTACCTTATATGGCAAATAAATTTCGCAGATGTGATTAAGTTAAGGATCTTGAAATGGGTGTGTTAACCTGGTTTACCTGGGGAGGTTCAATGTAATCACAAGGGGCCTTACTAAGAGGAAGTTAAGAAGGTCAAAATCATAAAAAGGAGATGCAACAATGGAAGTAGATAGTGGAGCAATGCACTATGAAGATGGAGGAAGATTGGGGAATTCAGAAGGCCTTAGAAGCTGGAAAAGTAAGAATATATTTTCTTCCTGGAGACTCCAGAAGGATTAGAGGGGAAATTTCTCAGCTTGATAAAGAACATCTACCAAAAAACCTATAGGTAACATACTTTATGGTGAGAAACTAGATGCTTTCTGAGATCAGGAAGAATGCAAGGATGTCCCTTCTCATATACCCTCTCGAACATCATCCTGAAGTCCTAGCTAATGCAATAAGACAATAAAAGGAAATAAAAGTCATGTATACGGGAATGGGAGAAATAAAACTAATTCTCTATGTAGAAAATACAAGAACTTCTAGAAGAAAACTGGAGAAAATCAAGGCGAATTTGGGTTTGGCAATGATATAACATCAAACACATAATCCATGAAGGAGAAATCAATAAGCGTTACTTCATTACAATTTAAAACTTCTGCTCTGTAAAAAAATACAATGCTAAGAAAATGAAAAGACAAGTCACACACTGGAGAAAATATTTGAAAAGTAGGTATTTGGTTTAAAAATAAGCATTTTTATTTCCAAAGTATGCAAGAACTCTAGAAATGCAATAATAAGAAAATAAATTACTCAATGGAAAAGGCAGAAGATTGGAACAGTCACCTTAAAAAAGAAGATATACAGATGGCAAATACACATGTGAAATTGATGCTCAGCACCATAAGTCTTTATGGAATTGCCAATTAAAACAATGAGATGGTACTACACACCTACTAGAATGGCCAAAATCCAAACCACTGATCATGCCAAATGCTGTCGAGGATGTGGACCAACAAGAATCTCATTCACAGCTGGTGGGAATGCAAAAATGATACTGCCACTTTAAAAGACAGTTTGTTGGTTTTGTTTTGTTTGCTTTGCTCTGCTTTGTTTTACATACAATCCATCAATCTAAATAAGTGGAACACTTACATTCACAGATAATCCTACACACAAATATTTACAGCGATTTTAATCATAAGTACCAAAAACTAGATGAAACCGAGATATCTTTCTATAGGTGAATGGAAAAATAAACTGAAGTACATCCATACAAAGGAATATTATTCTGCCACAAAAGTGAATGACCTATCAAGCCTCATAAAAAAGATACAGAGGAAACTTAAATGCATATTAATCAGTGAATAAAGCCAGTATGGGAAGGCTACATGCTGTATGATTCTAATTATATGGCATAGTGGAAAAGGCAAAACTCTACGGACAGTAAGATCAGCAGTTGCAAGGAGCTGGGGAGGAAAGAGGAGAAATGCACAGGTGGAGCGCGTGGCACTTTCAGAACAGGGGCACACTTCCGTATGCTACCTTACTGGTGCGTCTGTGACATTATGTATTTGTCAAAAACCTACTGAACTGTAAAACACAAAGACTGAACCCAAATGCAAACCACTGACTTTTGTAAATTATAATGCGTCATATTGGTTCATCACCTGCAACAATTGTACCACACTAATGCAAAACGTTAATAATAGAGGAACTTGAGGGAAGGCAATGGGTGGAGAGAGCAAGGAATATATGAGAACCCCCTCTACCCAGTGTTCAATTTTTCTGTAAGCCTGAAACTGCTTTAAGAAATAAAGTTTAAGAAATTTTTAAAAATTAGAAGTTGGTTAAAAGAAAAAATTTACTGCTTAGTCTCATATCGCCAATAGACAAAAAGTAGACAAAGCACAAAGGGCTAATATTTTGCTTTTTGTGTTATTTCTATTTCTATTTTGCTTTATTTCTCCAATTCAATAATATTCTTCCAAAAGTTGTATTTTGAAACAGTTGTCAAATTACTATTAGAGGTAACACTTCTGACATTAAGTGATAATCACTTCTATATTTCAACAAGAAAACATATAAAATCTTGCATTTTTAAGGATTCCATAAACTGCTTATTAAACTTTTACAGAAGTACACAAAAAAAACAAAAACGAGAGTCAGGTAAAAAATATGTTTTAAAAACCCACAACAAAAGGTCAGCTGCTGTCTTAGTTTACAGGAGAGCACAGCTTCTATTGAATATAATGTTTATTTATTTTATTCAATGGCAGACCCAAAGCATTCTGCAGGGTAACAAATCTACTCCAAAAGCCTCTATAACAAGTATTACCAAACATAAGATTAGATCTATGGGTGAAGTTGTCCTCTTTACCATGAGGAAAACTGGAAAATGAAAAAGCACTTTCATTGGAACACTTACAGAACAATGGTGCAGGACTTGCTGAGGTTATAACAATAGATGATACTCAAAGCCTGAATTTAAATACAGCATCTGAGAGTACAACATTAGCTTAGCCCAAGGTCAAGTATTATGATTATTTATTTTTTGGAGAGGGCCATCTATAACAAGATTGGGAGCAATTGAAAACTTGGAATCTATGTGATTATGAGATTATATGACTTTTTTCCTCCCCCAGAAGATGTCTCCAGTAATAGAGTTTCCTTTAGAGCTCAATAGATTCCACAATATTTTCCCTATAATTACCATATATAGACTAAAAAACAAAGTTGTGTAAAGATTTAGGTTACCAAATCAAAAACATAAAAAGTATATAATATACAGTAGATTTAAATGTCAATGCATACTTGTCATCTACATAAAATACTGCTGAAAACTTCACACAGGTGCCAAAAGAGAGGTGATATTTTCATCATCATGATTTGCTTATAACAGGAGCCTATTATATACCTGCAATCTTTGATAAAAAATTACATGCTTCAAAGAAGCAGAAGCTCCAAATATAGTTAGTATAGGAGAAAGGACCACAGTACCATGATTAAATTTGTCTATGAAAGCTTTGATTTAAAAGATTGTAGGAAATTATTTCATGGTAATAAATAATAACTTTCAAAAATTAAATGTATCATAAATGTTGAGAAAATACATAAGGAAAGAATTTTTAATAGTGGGATTTTACACTCAGGCTCATTTAGCAGGTAACAAGAAGATATCTTCGTACCAGTAATTTCTAACAATATTTTCTCTTCTACTAAAAGCAGCTGAAAGCTCGTCTCCTTCAAAAAGTCTTAGCTAAGCAAACTTCTTGAAATCTACTTTTATTTTACATTTTAACTCATTAGTTGTAGTGTCATGATATGGATTAAATTAAATGTAGCTTTGCAAATAATACTTGACCTTTATTCCACATGCATTTCTCTAGAGAACTGGGTTCTTGGATTTTGTTACTTTTGTACCCCATACCACTTCACAAATGCAAAATGAGCAGTGAACGCCGTTTTGAAGCTCTTGAAGTTGTCATCACTTTCTATATATTCACAAGTTAGATTATGAGAAAGCGTTTAAAATAAATGTACAAATATATCAGACAATATATTAAAATTTAAATTATCTTAAACTCTTATTAAGCATTTATAATTATTATAATACAAACAAACAAAACAAATAAATTGTGTATGTCTAACCATAATAGAATGATGACTAAAGTATGCAGCCCAATATTATAAAAATTACTCTATGGTTAAAAAGAATGCAATTGATCTAGATAATTTTTCTAATTATTACTTCCTAGGTATAAGTCAGAAACCTATAAGCGAATTCAGAATAGAGCTATAATTTGTTCTATGAAAAGCAGAGTAGAAATAACAAGTGACTATATTAGCACACATTAACAAATAAATGCATAATTATATAATTTTATTTATTTTATATAATGCATGTACCATTTTAAAATGCACTGTAATATACATTTAATGGTATCATTTCAAACATTGAATGTTCTTTGAAATAACCTTTAATAGCTCAGTGTAAAAATTAAAAAGTGGCATCTGTGTTATTACAGAGATCTTCTTAGCTTTACAAAGTGTTTCTGGAGTGTTGATACCACATGAACCTGCAAGAATAGATCATCTCTACCTCACTTTTCCTGGTGGGTACAAAAGTTTGATATAGCAGTTATTTCCAACCCAGCAATCTGGTTAGAATACCTCTACTTCAAACTCCTGAGGAACACTCATGTTTTATTATATATACAAATACACAGACACATACACATTCTATATATATATATATATATATATGAATATTCATATCACTACACCTATGGATCTAGATACATGTGAAAATATACAGTTATGTAGATATAGATAGATATAGATGGAGAGTGAAGTAGTTGTAAATGTGAATATATGTTTGTATATACACATACACACAGGTAAACATACCCCAAATCTCAGAAGACAATTATTAATAAATCAAAATTAAGTTTATTTGAATATGCAATACAGAAGAATACCATCTTGACAGATATTTAAAGGAAGTGAGCTATTTGTAAGATTTGTGATCTGAACTCATGTGATTTGAAGTATACTTTTTAAAAGTAGAGATCTGATTGGACTGGGGAAAGTTTAGGATTTACTAGTTTAACTCAAAATGTTTTGGGGGAATAGAGGGGAATAATAAGGCAAGTGTCTTAAACAAGACATTAACTAAACTGTTGATTCATTAGTTAGCTTTTTACCCAGGTATCTTCTCAGATAAATTTTAAAGAATTTTGCAAAAACAAACAAAGGAATTTCACCAAAGTTATTTAATGGTTTATAGTATTCTCTCTCCTGTAGACAACTTTTTTCTATAGCAAGCAAACCATGTTGATGTATTATGGATGTATATGTGTGTATACTCATAGTGTCTTTAGTTTTTTATTCAACTCTGACAACTAAGATGGCTGGCAAGCAGTGACATCTTAAGAGCAATGAGCCAACTTTGCACCCAGATTTTTGTTTCTAAGGGGCATTGTCCACTAAAACAAGGCAAGAATTCTCAGAGAAATGACTGATTTCAGAGCGATGAGTCTGGAATGTCTCATACCACAGAGTGAGTGTGTGCACCTATCATCCATTAGTATGCATGGAGAACACAGCACCACATTGTGTGATTAGGAAGAAATGTGAAAAGAATACAGAAAATCAAACTGAAGGGGAGTCTATAAACCAAATATGTAGCAATTGAGTATTACATAGTAGTAGTAATAAATTATATGTCACTGAAAGAAATCAGTATCAAAATACTTCCCCAAAATATTTATTAATTTCAAAGGGGAAAAAACTAAATTACAATGGGAACTTGGCAAACGCCACTGCAATCCAGTTATCAAAGTTAACACTACTATTGGGAAAATCAAAACTGGTTTTCACTCAATAGTGTGTACTGAGAACCCAGCAACACGTGTGATTTTCCTGCCAAAGATGCAAAACTGAATCTAAACATTGAGTACACATCAGATAAGCCCAAATTAGAGGACACTCTATGAAATAACTGGCTTGTGGACCTAGACCTGCTTCAAATGTGCAAAGAGGAGATGAGGAATCCTTCAGAATGAGGAAGCATCAGTCATGCTACCTAACACAATGGGAAATTCTGGACTAGATCCTTTCTCTGCAAGGCAAATCACTGGGACAGCTGCAGAAACTTGTTTGAGAAAAACTGAGGTGTGAGGATAAAATGGTAGTCATTTTCTGATTTCTGTAATTGTATGTGACTGTATGGGAATGTACTGGTTTGTAAGAAATACATAATAAAGCTTTTAGAAGTAATGTAGTAATGTCCTCAGGTTACACTAATAGTTTTCAGAAAAGTTATTTGGAGGAAGAAAGAGAAATAGGTGGGAGAGGGAGAAAGAAAGAAAGAAAGGAAATGAAGTGTGAGAAGAGCAAGGGAGGGGGAGGAGGAGGAAAGAAGTTATTTCTATTGTACTTAAAACTTTTTGCAAGCTTAGAATCATCTCAAAAATGCTTTTAAAGTTTTAATAAAGCAGCAATGCTGGAGTGAAATACTGTCAGATAAGCAGGAATTACTCTCCCATCCACACTGAGTTGCAGCAAAATGAGCAAGTATAAAAGGAAGGGAGGGCATGAGATCTGAACACAATGTTTGCTTCTCAGGAGAGAATGGATAGGAACTCATGAACAAGCTGCCTAAAGTAGATGCAGATGGCCTAGAGGATGAGGGCTCTAGGGAAAGGACCTCAGGAAAACAGTAATAATGAAACACAAACACTTGTCATACTGTATATGAGCCAGAAACCCGCACAAAAATAAAGGTTATTAGAAAACAGTATTACTAGAAGAAAGACAATTAGAAATCTCAGGATAAGACAAAAGCTCTATATGGGAGAAACCCTGTCTGTTTTCCAATATCCATTCTCACCTTTATCCATATTAATTGTGATATAAAGTATAGAGAAGAAGGAGTCCGAGAAGATGAGGATGGTGATTTCATTAGCAGGAAGCAATTAGTGTTCAAAATTAACACGTCAAGAAATATAGAAAACAGGCTGACAGTAACCAGAGGGGAGAGGGGAGGGAATTCCAGGGGAAAAGGGGAAGGGGTGACAGGAACAAGTATAAAGGACACATGGACAAAAACTAAGGGGGGTGGAAATGGGAGCGAGGTGGGGAGCACTGGGGGGGTGGACTGGGATGGGAGTAAAAGAAAACTGTACTTGAACAACAATTAAAACAAAAAAAAATAAAAATAAAGGAAAATAAAGAAATAGAGATATAGAAGCTAAAATCAGACACAAATTGTTGAAGTTAGAAATGAGACTGGGTGAAGGATAGAACAGATGTTTTCCATAATAGAATTTTACTATTTTTTAATATTTTTCTCATGTGAATATATATTTTTTATTTTTAATGAATGGCTTTGATCTGAGCTGATGTCTCACTTTTATGACAGGTGGTATTATTTAGACTTGATGAGAGATAATATGTGTGGGATAAGAATCCACAGGTCTTTCTCTTGGGTTTCCTGACCCTTTTGCCACCATGCAATAACCTGTAGTTTATAATTCATTAGGTTATGAAGTAATTTTCATGTGAGTATAGATTTATGTTAATGTGCTTGAAACAGAATAGGAGAGAATGAAATGACATGGAACGGAATGGAACACAATAGAATAGAATGCGACAGAGGAGGAGCAGACCAGTATGTGTGTGAGTGAGAACTGGAACATGCTGTAAAAGGTGTTTCTTATTGTGGGTCTAGTGAAGAGTTTTGAGAGCTACTTAACCTAGCCAAATATATTTTCTTAATTTTTGCAGGTATTTTCTTCCCTTTATTCCAAAATCAGAATTATATTAAAAGAGAGATGCAACAATGCCAATTGGTAAAACAGGCAATTCTTTTTTAGTAAATAATTAATACATATAATACTTTGAAATATTTAATTGTGCATAAGCACAACTTACATTGTGTGTGTGTGTGTGTGTGTGTGTGTGTGTGTGTGTGTGTGTAAACTATTTAGCAATGACTTTTATCAGGATAAGCCAACTGTGGCCCACAGGCCAAATACACCCACAGCCTGTTTTTGAAAATAGCTTTGCTGGAACACAGGCTCCCTCTTGTTTGTGTGTTGTCTGTGTTATGTGTTTGTGTGTTATCTCTGTTACGTGTTTATGTGTTGTCTCTGGTGACTTTGTGCTACAGTGGCAGAGTGCTGAGTAGTTGCAACAGACCACATGGCCACTAAAGCCTAAAATATTTATTTTTGGATACTACATAACCTTCCTGAACTCTAAATAAGACAAATTCTATAATTCACTGGCCATTAAATTTCAGCACATGGGTAGACTGGGAAGGTGATAGTGAGTTTTGAAAAGTATACTGTAAGAGATAAACAAATGGCTCTTGTCCTTTGACTAAATCAACAAGATTTCTGAATAATTTTAAAAAATCATATTAATGGGACCATTTGTTAAATGTTTATCTTTGTTTATGTACAGTATGTCTTTTAATAATACCTTTAACAATAACCAAGGCATTATTAATGTTCTTCTTTTACATGTGAAGCAATTATGGTTTATACAGAATAGAAAACTTAGCAAAATTTATCAAGTTTTGTACTTAGAAAGTGACATGACTGATCTTTGATTTCAAGTCTTGATTTCCAAAGCTGTACTCTCCATAGCAAAGTTAAATTGCTGAAATTTCTCATCATGAGAAATTACCAATACCAGAAAATAAAGTTCAAGTTGAATGCCCCACTTAGAATGAGTCCATAGAATTTTCCTCACCAAAACAACAACAACAACAATAAAATGTATACACATATATTTATTGGGATAATGGCCTGGAACATACTTCATAGAAGGAGACTTATTAAATGGTTTCATATGACCAATGACATACTGTTATTAAAAATAGAAAAAAAAAAAAGCATGTAATTCATTAGCTGTGTAACTTTGCCTTGCTATCCATCAGCCTTCATTCTTAGCCAAACTATTGTATTAAACTGAGTGTTAAAGTCTCCATTACTAAAATGAGACTAAGAAATTTGCCCTCAGATAAATGCTATAATGATCTAACAGAATCATGATATAAAAATGCACAGACTATAAGTAATAAATGATTAGCTATGAAGCAGATTGCTTATATAGGAAAACTGTTTTTCTTGCAAGAGTGTTTTTTAATTAGCTCATTAAAGGTATTATGAAACAATGTTTTCATTTTTCTAAGATAACACTAGTCTGCTTTTCCTGTCTGAGTATCTTGATTCCATAGAGGCAGAAATCAATAATCTCTTGAAGTGTTTTCATTTCCAATACCTGGAAAGTAGTATTATAAATTTAGTAGATACAAACCAGGGCCTGGAGCTGACCTTAGACACAGGATGTCAGGTGTTTACCCTTGGCTCCTAGCATGCCAGCTCTCCAGATCTAATTGCTGACCACCTACATCTTCCAAGGGCCCTTGTCATGAACCTCACCCATTTCCAGAAGGCCAGGTATGTGGACTCCTTCTAATTATGTACTACAATTTGTTAAAAATAAAATAGCATAAAGAAAATAGAATTTTATAGCAAAGACACTTTTTTAATGAAAACTAAGGTCTCGATACTAGTAAAAACTGAACATTTCCTATTGCTAATAAATCTATTTCACACATGAAAAGGACCCCCCCAAAATAGAACTATCTTCTGGAGGGTTGGCCCCTTGTAGTACAGGCCTCCTGGCTAGGTGAGTGTTCTAGGAACCCATCTGTATCAGTGTACCAGCTGATGTTGTTGTGAGAAGTTGTGCTCATCTTCAGTGGATATTTTCTGAAGATGCATTCAGTGCATTTGCCCATTTCATGATGGGTGACTTAAGAGTGCAGCTGCTCACACCATGCTGAGTGTTCCTCAGTTTTTGACTGAAAACAACATGACTCCCCACACCCCACCTTCCCTGATCCATCCCAAGCAACATTTTGTTGTTTCCCAGGATAAAAATAGTCCACAACGGGAAGCATTTGGCTAATGTGGAAGAGGTGAAACAAAAAATGGCGGAAGCACTAAAAGGCATCAAAATCGATGATTTCCAAACTGTTTTGCGCAATAGGGAAAAAGTCTGAAAAGGTGCATTGCATCAAATGGAGAGTCCTTTGAAGGTTACTGAAGTTTAAACATGTAAAAATAAATGCACAATTTTTATAAATAATTTCTAATTTTGGATCCCCCTTATATACATATACAGTATGCTTGTATATAGTAAAAATTGTTGCCTTAGTAGATAGTCTTTTAAACCAATTTTTAATCCAAGAAAAGGACCATTTTCTGAGTGGCACTAATAAGTAACATATTATTGTGCTATTAAAAGGCAAGTAACTCACTGCTTTATTCTTGGGAAGATTCTTCTTTTTCACTAACGCCTAGTAAGCATTTACTATGCACTACATGTGCATCTTATCATTTAAGACTCATTAAAACTGCATGAAATGGTCACTTAGTGTATATGGTATATGGCAACTGAGGCTTATCCACCCCAAGTTCCTTAACTCGTAAGAGACAAAAATAACATTGAGACAGCCCTTCGTAACACTAAAGTAAGTGCTCTTATACATTAGGGAATTATATTTGCATTTGAAATTGTGGCCATTTGGGATAGTGTACTCTTCACTTGTAAATAACTATTTTATAGTCAATGTGAGAAGGATTAGAAAATATTAGAAAAGCCTGTCATACTGACAGAAAAACAAAAGTTCCAATGCATTTGTGTCTTACTTTTACTTCATTAGATATGCAACACAAAACATGGTTTTAGGATGAAATTTGTGTAACAAATTCTTTTGTACATTGTCAAATCCCTGGTATCAATTGTCTTTATATGATATAAGACTAGTTAAAAACAAGCAAAATAATTATATCTAATATGACCTACAAGGCAAAAATACTTTCATATTGGTCTGCATTGACCTGTTGAATGTCTGAAAAATCCAGGTGGAACTGAGTGTGAGTCCTGTCTTTTGTAAGCTCATTCTCCCTTTATGCAAGTGTTCCTCATTTCATGAATCCAATGTATGCAATTCCCTTTTAATTGAAGCTTCAAAACAAAAAGTAAATCTAACACCAACCATATCTTGTGGTTCTTATCTATGATAAAATTATGCTATATAAAAGTGCTGTCTTTTCTGAGCATATTTGCATTTTAAGTCTGTTAAGTCTCATTTACAACAAAAGACTTTTAACTTTTCTTCCAGTAAAGGCATTTTTAAAGTTACAAGAAAATGGGACATACTTCAGAGAATAAGCCATGTGACTCATGCAATAAGTCACTAAAGAGTAAGACTGGGCAGTATGACCATGCAAAAGACCAGCCAGAGGAGTGGCCCAGGAACATTACATAGACTCCTCATCCAGGAGCTATTGAGGGAGAAGGAACCTTTCCACTCCCTCACCCAGACTTTAAATTGCACAGTCCCGGTACCCGAGCTTTCCCTCCAGCCTTCCTCTCTAATTCTTTCTCTCAACCCAGCCATGTCTCCTTTGGTATCAAAAATTTCAGATCTACATATTATATTTTTGTTTATCTTAATAATACTCTTTATATGTTCTGACTATGTATGATATCTTATGATTGATCTTTGTGATTTCTGTTTACCACTGGTTATGAAGGTTTTCATGAAAATTTAGCAGTAGCACACAATCTTCATTCATTGTGTCATTATTGCTCTCTTATCCACTAAGAAATGCTTCTTTAAGAATAATTATTGAAAAATCAAATAATATCTTACTTTTTGGATGTATATTTTAACATATGGCAAAAGTAAAGTGCTATTTGGTACTGAAATGTCACTTTGTACTTCATAGCCAGAGATAAATTATCAAAAACAGGTCAAGTTGTTACTCTTCATAAATCATAACTGAAGAGTTATAATCTCAAGGAGATCAGCCTGACAACACATAAAATATAGGAAAGTGGGTTAAATGTGACAATCGCATTGTGCTCTATGAGGTCAGAGTTTAATTCCCCACAGTCATTATTTTCCAGTTTTATTCTGAGACAAGATAATTGATCTAGTACATCCAATCAATACTTTTTTGTTTCTGCTATTTCTGATGATAGATTTTTTTTAAGAATTCATATTGCTAATCAGTTCAACACTGAAAATCTGTGTATATTGATCAAAACCCAAAATATTTAGATAAATTGAAAGTGAAAAATCCTTAATTTTACCACTTAAAAATTTAGTGATAATCTTTAAGTATATTCTCATAAATACTTTGTCTACTTCCTTTTCAAAAATGAAACATCTTTTGTTTCATCACTTGGTTCTATTTTCTTTCATGGCCAATCCATGCCTCTTCCTTAGTACCTTGCTCAAAGAAGCATCATGTCTTAATTCACTGACTTTCTCCCTACTACCCTAACCCTCCCAAGAGAATGCTAGAGTTTCTCCAAACATTAAGAAATATTAAGAACATAAACAACCTTAGTTTTACCCTAGTATTTTTCTTTCTTTCATCATCAAATTGAGTAATACTCCACTTCAATTATTAGTATCAGTATAACAATATTACTACCCCATATCTCCATTTCCTTGCCTTACACTTCTATCTCATTATTTAGAAATCTAGGTGGGTACGTTGTCCCGCAATTGCTCCCTCTAAAGTCATCAATTATTTCTTAGTTTCCCCATTTATTAGACCTTTTTCTGAATGACTTCTCTTTGACTTCAATACTATTCACAACCTTTGCTCTTAACAATAGTTCCCCTCTTCACGCCCATGGAAAAGGTTTCCTCACATCTGCCATCTCACTACCCCTTTCTGCTTCTCTACCAGTTCCTTTACTTCTAACACTTCCCTGGACTCACAGTACTCATATACAGGTGGCTTGTGTTTATTTGTTTATTTTTTTAGCCTTAGACATAAACATATCCAAATTTATACTTAACTGTCCACTTAGATAAAACACAGACCATTCAGTCTCAGCATGGATAATCTCATCATGTAAAATCATTTCCTCCTTCTCAAATATTCTTTGTGAAATAAGACAGCTGAGAATCATTTTCTGGTCCTTATTCCCTCGCCCTGACTAAGTCAGAAAGCTTTCTAAATCCTATATTCTCAATCTCTCTCCACATTGCCTTACTGTCTCTACCCAAATTCAGTTCATCAAACTTTCTAGATTTCTACCTTTACATTCAGGCTCTAGTATGACCATTTCTTCCTTTAATTATTACCTGCAAATCTTTTATTCAGACTTAAATTTGATCCTTATTTTTAATACATCATCATCTTCCCTGTGATCCACAAGATATAATTCAAATTGCTTAACATACTTATGTCAACTAACTCTCCTTCTCTTATTTCCCACTAGACTGGCTGTACGCCACCCACAAAAGGTCATTTGCTTTTTCTCAAATGAATGTCTGTTTCTCAGGATGCTCTGATTTTATGCGTTCTCTGTTGTAACATTCCTCATCCTCATCCCCAATGGTGGGGGAATTGCTTGAGGTAGGGGGGTGCTGGATGGACGGGTATAAAGGGGGGAAAATCAGGACAACTGTAATGGCATAATCAATAAAATATAACTTTAAAAAAAGAACCTATATCTGATCTACTGTGCTAGGTTGGTGTTCCTCTATGTTCCCAAAATTTAATAAATACAACCAATTTTACAATACTTGCTATGCAATGCTTTAACTTTTGATATTCTTATCACTCTCCTTCATGGAAAATTCTTGAGACATTAAATGTGTCTTTGTCCTTGTTTCTACTAGGCTAAGTAATTAACCAACCTTAAATATGTCTATTTATGGAGAAAAATATTTTAGTCTACAATAAAAACATATAGAAATACTAAATTAATCACATATTGGTGTGTGAATAATAAAACCAAAATGTTATTTATTACCCAGTATGATAAAACTAAATAATTATTGGCAAACATTCAGTCTTTGAGGAGGAATGTTGAGACCCCAAACATTTATGGGAAGAATATTCTTCAGCCTCCAAAGAATGGATATTCTTCAGTAAACTCCTTCAGTAAGTACAAAGAAAATAATAGGAAAAGACAGAATTTCTAGAAGGAGAAGCCAAGAGCCATGGAGAACAATTGGTTAGAGAGCTAGAGCAGATGCAGAAATGTCTCCTAAACAAGGAATGTTTCTTATTTTCATGGTGGAGGTACAACTTAATATTTACCCAGAGGAATTTGGGAATTACTACCGTAATTCTCCCACTTTCTGAATGCTAGGTGGAGTCTTTTTTCAAAGTCTCCTAGACCCTGTAATATACAGTGACTAAAGATTTTACAATATATTTTTAATTTAAATTATAAATATGATTAGAAATGCATATATATTATAATATATAAATATGAGTACATTTATCAAAAAGATATACCAGAAATATAAAACTAAAATTCTGACTCTTATTTTTCATTTTATGGCAAAATGAAGTTAAGAAATATATAAAAGTTGCCCCTATTGCACTGCATTTGTACCTATGGTTGTTTTCTGCCTGGAATGTCCTTCAGATACATGTTTCCCACACTTACTCTATTATTGCTTTATACTTTGTGTTCAAATGTCATGTAAAAAAAATGAACCGAATATTTTTGTAGCAACAGTAGTATGGAAAAGATTAAGCAACACTAAGTTATTCTTCAACTTTCCAAATGAAGGTAATGTGTACATACCTAAAAGTCTATACACATCAGTTGGCTAACTGAGCTCCCCTCAAGGAAAGTGCTGACTGTATTTCCAGAAACACTAGGAAAGCAGGAGTCAGAGAAACCTTATTTACTTCATGTTTCATCACTTCAAACAAAATACATAACCTCTTCAACTCTCATTTTTATCTTATATAAACTTGGGATAATATTTATACTGTAAAGGTCAGTAATAATGATTATTATGGATACCATTTTCAATGTAATAGTTATCACATAAACTGCTGTTGTTAAGATAATGTTTAATCATAATAATGGGGAAATTGCCTCTTTATCTTTCTTCAGTAGTCAGGATTGTTATTTAAAAATACAAAAAATGATAAGAATGGAAATATATTTTGATGGATATAAAGTTACATATGATTTTCCTTAAAATGCAGTAATTTCTCGGTCATACTAGTTACTGTTGATATATGCTCATGTGTGACCTGCATGAGGGAATGAGTCTCAAGACCTGTTTAATTAGTAATTGTTGATAATGAAATAGTTTTACAAAGCAGAGTGATATTTTTTTAAATGCTGTAAGTGTATATATTAATGCAAAAACAACACAATTGTACCCTTTACTGAGTCCCTTCAATTCTACCAAGAACTCTGCAAGAGAGAATTGTCAGCTTGATTGAATAGTGGAAGAACTCGGGGTCTTGTTCTGGTATATAACATATGCTTTCCAAACATAACCATAAAACTAATGTGAAAGATAATCAAACCAAAATGGTTGTGTGAAATTTTCCCTGGTTAATATAAAAATGCATACAGATGCATATCTGTAATTATATTCAATATGTGGATATCATAGCTCATTCTAATCTATGCATAGATTCAATATACCTGAAATGGTGTCATTTACTGAATTTTAGGTGATTTGTTTAGAATATAATTTCTGTATTAAAAAGTAACTGGCAACATTTAATTTTTGTTGTTGTTCTCGCTACTGCTTTGGGTTAATTTCAAGAGGGTAATCTTTGGGGTTCTTGGCCTTCCTCTTTGAATCTCTCTAAGTAATTCTAGTCTAAATCTTTCATTATAGCCCAGAAGTTCTAACTCTTCTAGGACAAGATTAGATGCCTGCTTGATTTATAAACACAAGGATCTCAAGAACCAACCTAAACTCTAAGCACCTAGAGTAGAAGATTTAAAAGCTTATCACATCCATTAAAATATATATCACCAAAATATTTGTGTCAGGCAATGAGTTAGGCAAAGAGTAGAAGAGATATTCTCATTTCTGGAGACTCCAGACTCTTCTAAATAAATATTCACCGACATAACTGAATTTAAAAAAGTAAACTTGCAAATTAAATGTCAGTGCAAAAATGTATACATATACTTGAAGGAATGTTTTAAGGTCTTAGAATATAAAATAATGCACATTTTATTTATAATCTTATAGATATCCACTTTACCCAAAGTTATTTCAACCAAAAATGTTTTCTCTAAATAAATGTTAATGCTTCTCATGCCACAGGTTTCTAAAAGTAAAATACTATGAACTATAGAGTAAGTCCCTCTATAGTTCTACTTAAAACAAAAATATATTAGCAAAGGAGTTCTTTGCCAGGGCATTAATTGAAATTGTTTTCCTTAAATTCTGTAAATAATGAATCAAATGTAATATTCCTCAAGGCAGAAACATGCTTTCCAAGGTTTTATCCTTTCTATGACATCATATGTGGTCTGAACTGTCTGAACTGTAAACAGAGGTGAACAACTGTTTCCCATTTAAAGCTGGCCACAGCAAAAACTTCAGATCGAACCTTGTCCTATAAACACACTATGGGCAAGAGCTCAACAAAAGCTTATAAAAGAGGCACCTGTGGTTCTTAAATTAAGCCCATTTGCTGTAATTAGCCAGCTTTATTTTTCATAAGTCCACTTTTATCATTGTTTTTTAAACCATCCCAGTGGTGGTCATAAACACCATGCAGTTTTAATGGGAGAGGATTTTGTTTCTTAAAATCCCAAGTGACTTGAAATCAAATCAGTCAGGCCTCTACCAAAGGGGAAAAAAAATTGAGGGCTCTGGTTAATTCAGATCTAGTTGTAGGAAATTCAATCCAAATAAAATGCACTGGCATTAGCACAGTTCCGCCTTGTACAGCCTCAGCAGATTTACCTTTCTTTTGGAGGTTAGCTCCCAGCATGATTATTCTTGAGGCACAGCTTACTTTTTTGCATAATTAACTCTTTAAAAATAAGTGCATCTAAGGGGAAAGATATTTTGAAATAACATCTCAGGGAATTTTATAGAAAATATGTGGCTATTAACAAAACTTTAAAAATATTTTAAGAATAACCAATGCCATTTAAAATCAATACCAAAATTGTATATTTGATATATATTTGAAGACCTATTAGGATTGAGCTTTCATTTTTTTCCACGTATACTTTGATATTGGTATCCCTAAAACTTCACCTAGAAATGTGATTATTTATATAAACATATTTTACATCTAGTGTTTTGCTTGGCTCTTGTCATAAAAACAGAAACTCTTGACTCTTCTGGGCACCAGAACAAAACTCTAAGACGTTTTAACATAAGAGATTTTTCTTTAACAAAAAATAATCCCCAAAATTATGGACAATTTAAAAAAAGTGTTTTCGGACTAACATAATTTCAATGTTCCAGGGCAAAATTAAATACATAAAGCATTTATAATATTTTAGTAAAATTGGGAAACACTTCTGGTTATAAGGAGTAGCTGCGTACAAAAGGAAACATATAAATAGTATACTTGATTCTGTCAAATCTATTTCTTCTTTGATGCTATTATAAATAAATAAAATGATTTTACTTAATGATTTTTAGAGAGAGAGAGAGAGAGATAAAGAAAGAAAGGAAGAGAGAAGGAAATAATGAAAGGAAGGAAGGAAGAAAGGAAGGAAGAAAGAGAGAGAGAGAGAAAGTAAGAATTTGCTCCAATTATTTAGGCATTCATTGGTTACTTCTTGTATGTGTCCTGATGGAGATTCAAACCTACAATCTTTACATATCCAGACACCTCCCTAATCAACTAACCTAGCCAGTCAGGGCACAACTGATTTTCAAATAACAGTACTACACTTTACAAGGTGGCTTAGATATTTGCAAAGTGTTATGAAAAATAACATACTTAAATATAAACATATCAAGAACCACAAAAATGATCAAATTTTGATCAGAGAATTCAAAAATCTGAGAACTGATTGTAAGGAAAAAATAGAAAATTTGACATAGTGGCTAAAGAAGAACTTCTGGGCAAAATGGCAGTATAGGTAAATGTGGGACTCAGTTCCTCCCACAACCACACCAAAATTATGACTAAAATGCAGAACAACTATCTTTCAGAACCACCTGAAATCTGGCTGAATGAGAGTCCTACAACTAGGGAATTAAAAAGGAGCCACATGGAGACTGGTAGGAGGGACAGAAATGCATAAGAGGGTTGGTCCCACACAGGTAATGTGATAGGTGACAATTGGGAGGGGCCCTGACTGATGTGGCTCTGAATTGAGCACTGTCCTGTGAACCAAAGGGTTGAAGGTTCCATTCCCAATCAGGGCTCATGCCTGGGTTGCGGGCCAGGTCCCCAGTGTGTGGCACACAAGAGGCAACCACACATTGAAGTTTCTGTCCCTCTCTTTTTCCCTCCCTTCCCTTCTGCCTAAAATAAGTGAATACAATCTTAAAAAATAAAATGAAAAAATAAAAATTGGGAAGGATATCTTGGCTATTGAGTTCCCCTGAGGAGCCAGGGGTCCCAGCCCCATAGCATGTCTCCCAGACCAGGGTTCCAGTGCCAGACAGAGAAATTCCTATAACTTCTGGCTGTAAAAACCAGCTGGAATTGAGGCTGAGGGAGACAGAGAGCTTATAGAGTCCCAGGCAGTTCCTTTTAAATGGTTCATATACAGACTTACTTGGACTCACTCTCTCTTAGCTCCAGCATTGGGGTAACTGGCGTCCCTGACGCAGCATTTTTTGGACTAACAAAAAGAAAGATCTTGTGATAAGAAGGGCATACAATATATTAATTTTTCCTCAAAATGTAGCTCATTAATATGCATAATATAATGTCTTTAAAAAGCATTTCTCTGAAATATTAACACTATGCTGATAGTGTTGTCATAAGTGACTTGTATTACCTTTTTTATATGTTTTCCCTAACTTTTTAGATTAATAACATATTAGCCTTATAACCAGGTTATAAATAATAAATGCACTTATAAAATCTAAAAGTCTGAATAACTATTTAGTATATCTGTTTACATTTGGGTTCTATTTGTTTAAACTGTGGAATCACAATAAAGAGGCCCTACCTGCAGTGAACACTGGGGATTTGTAAACTATTTGTTCTGAAACAGAACAATTAAATGGAATACAAATTATTTATTTAAGCTATTTTTTTTATTTAAACACTGAGGTAATCAATGGTATAGGTTCTGGAATCAAAATGAAATAAAACACACACATTAAAACATGAGAACTATTCTCGAAAGAAATTAGATTAACATAACCTGAATCATTAGAATTCAGCTCACCCCAATGATCTCTGGAACTTTTTTACTTAAGCACATAACATTTTAAATTGTACATTCCTTTCGTGCCAAGTGATTTTAGCAGCTTGATCAATAAAAGACATTTCTATTTAACATAGCTTCAGTTATATGACTGTAACAACAACAAAAATAGCTAATCAACAAAAAGTATTTAAATTCAATCAGCCAAAGAAAATACAGCCTCTGCCCTAGGCTCAGCAGGATTGTTGGTTATTTTCCTAAATTTCTGATGAAAATTTGTCTAGGATAGAATGTTCCTTTCAGATAAATGTTGCATCTTTGATGTTAAAAAATAATTATCTAAAAATTAAGTGTTTTTTACCTTCATAGACATAAAACTAAACAGATTACTGGTGAAAGGAGAAGAGATGAAGTTATTAACTTGAGTATTATCTTTAATTAAGCAGTTGTTTTCAGTCCTCACCAACAGACCCACATGAGGGCAGTAGACTACGATAAAGCCTGAAATAAGAAACACAATACAGAGATACACCAAGAGGAAAAGCATATGCAATTCTGCAATTTTTTTCTTGGCAAGAGGCATAAACATCATAATTCAGAAACCACAACTAATCTGCGTTGCCAGTAATTTTCTCATTACAAATAACTTTTTCTTTTTATATTTCAACATACAAGTAAGCAAGACTGTTTTCTCTTATCCCTCCATATAAAAATCCATGAAATATCTAATCATGTAGAATTCTCAAAGTAAATATTATCTTTGTTCCCCTGTTTTCCTGAAAATATTGACTAAAATAAATAATCCCAGTTAAATGAAAACTCATGCTAAGCAGAGAGGAAAATTAAGAAAGAAAACCTACTCAATTAACCATTTTTAAAAGCACCTTGAAAAATAATGACTTTAGTTAAAAACCTGGATAGAAAAATTGGTAAGGACAATTTTTAATATGAGTCTCCATAGTAATCTGAGAAAAAGATTTTTGGATTTATACATGAGTTCTGTTCAGGTGGTATCCAGCCATGTAACATGAAAAATAGATACATTTATTGAAGAATATACAAGAAACATTGTACATAGATCAATGACGCCTCAGTCCTCTTCAAAGGAGGCACACTGGGACTTCACAAAGTTCTCCCAGTTGCTTTCAGCTACCCTGTTGTAGTTTCCTGAACCTCATCAATGGTCTGAAATCTGCTCCTTTTCAAAGGTGATTTTAGTTTTGGGAAAAGCCAGAAGTCACAGGGCACCAAATCTGGGCTGTAGGAGGGCTGAGTCGCCAGGGTGGTTTGATGTTTGCCCAAAAACCCCTATATGAGACATGATGCAGGAGCAGGTATGTTGTCATGATGAAGCCGCCAATCACCAGTTGCCCATAGCTACGGCCTTCTGAATCATCCGAATAGTTTCTGTAGAGGAATGTTCAAGCTTAATGCAAAATTTGATGCAGATTACTGTATCAGCTCAGTCATTTTGAATTCTCAATACATCTACTGCACCCACTGACTAGTACAGTAAAGTCTTCATTGTTCACACATACACATTCCAATCCACCCTCTTTGGCTGCCAGGTTACATCAATGTTGTACACAAACTGTTCTGGTTATATTAACAATGGCTAGACTTTTTCTGGACAGACCTCTTATATTCCCATTGTTATCAGGATTTCATAGAAGTTTTACCATTATTTACCTTTCCTTGCCTCCCCAATAGTCCAAATATAATCTCCTACCCCTTAGCTGTATTCATTTTCTATCACTGTCATAACAGATTACCACAAACCTGGTAAATTGCAAGACTTGCAAGGTTTAGCTGAGAAACCTGAGATGGGTCTCACTGGAGAAAACCAAGGTGTTCCCAGGGCTGTGTTCCTTATTGTAAATCCTGGAGAAAAAGCCACTCTATTCATTTACATTGTTGGCATATTTCTGTTCCATTAAAACTGTAGAATTTGTTCCCTTTCTTTGCTTGCTGTGAGCCAGGGACACTTGAACTCTTCGATGCCTCTTTCCAGTCCTTACATGTTACATCTCAGAACCAGCGACAGCATGCTGAGTGGCTCTCAGGCTTGGGGCCTATTTCCCTTCTGTGGCATCTCCTCTGCCATCTGCTGCTTTGCATCCTCCCGATTCCAGCCAGAGTTAAGGGCTCAAGGGATGACATCGAGCTCATCCAAATAATCCAGGATAATCTGCCTGTTTTGAAGTTTATAATGTAAATTACAACTGCAACGTCCTTTTTGCCATGCAACTTAACCTATTCAAATGTTCCAGGCATTGGGATATGGACATCTTTAAGGAGTCCTTATTAGGCATGTCACATCATTTAATTGTAGGAGGCTCTGAGGGGAATAAGAAGCATGCAGACAACCAAGAACAGGAATAAACAAGACATACATGCAAACTTTACTTTTTCTGAGACCATTTTTATCCATGTTTTGAAGTTCCATATGTCTTATATGCTCTTCCCTGCACGGGTGCCTTTATTCACGCTCTTTGTCCTGTGCAAATGCATACCCTCCTTTAGGTACTGCTTATCAAAAGCATAATGTTTTCAGTCCTGACTAGTGTGACTCAGTTGGTCTTGGCATCATCCAGCCAATGGTCAATGGTCAGCTGGTTTGGGTGTCATCCAGCCAGTGGTCTGGGCACATTCTTAGGTTGCGGATTCAGTCTCGGGTAAGGTCAAGGTGCGTGTGGGAAGTGACTGACCGATGTTTCTCAACCTCTCTTTTCCCTCCCTTTCATCTCTCTCTAAAAATATATATATTTGTAAGAAACACAATGTATTCAAGTTTCTAGGAAGATCCCTCTTCCTACAAGAAACCACTAATGTTTACTCAAAACAGTATTGATTTTTTTTTAATTTCTCGGAATCCCTAAGCACATAAGAAGAGAACCACAAGCACTTACAAATGATTTACTAGTATAAATCTCACCTTTACTAATATAAATCTCACCTTCTTTATGTGATTAAGAGCATTGAACCCATCGCAGTGCCTAGATCTTCCCCAGATTATGTCCCAGATCTGCCACTTACTAGTTGTGTATCTTGAAGCAAGTTAATCAACCTCCCTGTAACACAGTTTTCCCCTTTATAAAATAAAAACAGTAAGAGTAATGTCATTGGTTTAAGTGATTTAATATTCATATAGTGCTCAGAACAGGATCTAGCACAAGGTAGATGCTCAATAAATGTTAACTTTGATTATTATTGTAAATAACTGTTTAAGTGTTTTGAGAATATACCTTATTGTTTATACTAAATTCAATATGACTGCAAATTCATTAGTTGTATCTAATTCCCCTATGTGATTTTGTGTATATGCCAATAAAAATAGGTGAAAATTAACAAAGACCCACATATATATTGATATTCTAAGAGTCATTATTATATACACTGAATTTTATGTCAATAAATTTTTCTAAGCACATTAATTATGCTTTGAGAAGCTATACTTACCTGGCTCTTTTAAAGTAAGGAAATTGTCCTCAGAAAACTAAAAATGGATCTGCCTTTTGACCCAGCAATTCCATTGCTAGGATTATATCCCAAGAACCCTGAAACACCAATCCAAAAGAACCTATGCACCCCAATGTTCATAGCAGCACAGTTTACAATAGCCAAGTGTTGGAAGCAACCTAGATGCCCATCAGTAAATGAATGGATCAAAAAACTATGCTACATATACACAGTGGAATTCTATGCAGTAGAAAGAAAGAAGGAGCTCCTACCCTTTGCAACAGCATGGATGGAACTGGAAAGCATTATGCTAAGCAAACTAATCCAGGCACTGAAAGGCAAATACCATACGATCTCACCTTTAAGAGGAACCTAACCAACAAAAGAGACAAACAAGAAAAAAGTAACTAAAGACACTGAAATAGAGAACAGGCTGACAGTAACCAGAGGAGAGAGGGGAGGGAATTTCAGGGGAAAAGAGGGAGGTTTTGCAGGAACAAGTATAAAGGACACATGGACAAAAACAAGAGGGCATGGAAAAGGGAGGGGGGGTGAGGAGGGCTGGGGCGGGGTGGACTGGGATGGGAGTAAAAGCCAGAGAACTGTACTTGAACAACAATTAAAAAAAAAATAAAATAAATGAAGTAAGGAAATTGTATTTGATCATCCTAGACTACTATTTTCAAACAAACATAAATTTCATTTGGACCTAAATGGTTGAAGCAAATGATACATTATTAGTGTTGCAATATCATGCAGAGTAGAAAATCCACAAGAAAATAAATGAAGCATCAATGTCATTTGTCCAAGGGCCTTCAGTTCATGAACATTTCAACAACCTTCTTCAAATTCCTAATAAGTGGTTTTTAAGTGATGTCTTCTAAAATGAATTGTGCTCCATTCTCCTTAGAGAACTAAGCTTTAGATAAAATATACTATTATTAGTACCGATGAGAAAATCTACCACTTGCTCATTCATTCAGCTATTATTTATTGAGGTTAGAGATAATGCTTAAATAATAAATGACGGCATTAATCTCCAATCTTTGAAGCGATATTGGAGGTAGAGATCACTCTGCCCTCACTTTGCAGAGACTCTGAGAAAGCTTGCTCTGGCAATGCCAGGTTAATGTTCTGTTCTGCACTCTTCCAAGTCCCATGGGATTTTAGAACAAGATGCTTGACTATCATTAACAAGCTAACTTGTTTAGTGTCTGCCCCCATCCAGTACCTAGTCTGTTTTGTTTCACTTTTAGATCTGAAAAACATGTGTTGAATAAAGGTATAAATTAAATATATAGATTATTAAATTTAAGCATTTTAGAGTATTATTTCTTTTTTCTTCATTTAGGACCTCCCCCCAAAAGAATTTAATGCAATCATGCATTTAAATATAGCTATGGCCTTAAAATGTTTTTAGCTACGAGTAATAGCATACCTACTATCCAGTCACTTAAACATGTGGTTATATTAATAAATCTTGGATGACAAGAAGTTCACAGGTTAATTCAGCAGTTCAACCATGTCAGGCCTTTCTGTCATTTATGATTCTCTGGACTCTTTCCTCATGATCGCCAGAAGCTGCTGCAAACTCCATAGTTGCATATAACTGTGTTCAAAAGCAAAGTTGGGAAGGGAGTGAGTGAAGGACCAGCTCTTTTAATTAGACAGGAAATATTTTCCCTCAAAGTCCCTCAACAGTGTTACTCTTACAACATTTTAGCTGGAACAAGACCATATGCTTAATCCTAAACTAGGTAAAAAAGAAACATGGTTAATATAATTGACCAATCTCTCACTATTTATACCCTTTGCAGAGCATATCTTTCCTCAAATGTGAACAAAATCAGAATTCTGTTTGCACAACTGAAAGAGGGAATGACTGATTGCTAGGCAACGAGCAACAGCAGGTGCTGTGTCTTTAGTACTCTCTCTCTCTGTCGAAGATATGTTCTCTCTTCAAACATCTTAGACATGCAATGCACTGTCAATAACGTATATAATTGCTTGTTTAGACATCATGAAACAAATACATGATGATGTTAATATAATTCACACAAGCCAATGCAATGGGTATTTTTGGTTTTCTGATGCCGAATGCTGAAAATAAGATTTAGAGAATGCAATTACCTTGCCCAGCATAGCAAATTTCAACCATCTCAGCAAAGACCCTGAGTGCAGCTGAGACGCAGGCTCCTGTGTCTCTGACCCCAATGCTGGTGTTTTTAATGACTAACATATACTCCCTAAATGTCATTTGAGGACTGTCATTTAGACTAACTGAGATACATTCTTGTTCCATGTCATTTCCCTTCTTTAAAAACTCTCTAATAATTTTAGTATCAACTGCTGTTCCTTTGGAATCATAATTAATATCTATAAGAACACGATGCTCTTAAAATTGTTGCATATAAACACAATAATCTACTTTCCGCCTTCTTGGAGACAGCAGACTAGCATGAAAATGCAGAGGGGTTAAAGGAGGGGTTATTTTGAAAGTCAAAATGATGTGAGCAATAAAATTCTCTCCCCTCCATTCATTCTTTCTATTTCTTTTCCTCTCTGCCTCTCTCTCTCTGTCCCTTTTTCTGTCTCCCTCTCTCTCTCATTCACACACACACACACACACACACACTCACTTGACCTTGACCAACAGACAGCTATTGTAGAAACTAAATATAATGTCTGATCCATTGTGTTGGAAATGAATAAACACCTGTCTCTCCAGGCTACAACTCTGAATATACGAGTGTTATTAATGACTGTGAATGTCTAGAAAATGTCTAATAAAACCAAGGTATCTTTCAACCAATGATAGATTAATTGAATTTAATATGGTGGGATTGGAAAAGTCGCTGTAACTAATTGCCTTACAAGCAGCGAATGCCTCTAAGTGTGATATATAGTATCACACTTCAGTATTTTAGTTAAGGGTCTTGTTATTAAATTACCCTGAAACATCAGTGTTGGAGGGTGTAGAGCTCATTTACTATTTATATATGTTCTAAGAAGGAAGGTCACCTTTTCTTTTAACATTTAGTTCTTATATTTTGCCTGTGCCTGTGGCTAATATCACTCTTAAAGTAATGCAACAATGATACCTAATGGAACAATAGCCATCAATCCCTACAAATATCAGGAGTTTTTAATTGATTGATTGCCTAAACTACATTGTGTCACCCAATAGCTTGTAAGCATAATTTGACTAGATGGTGAGTGCAATATATCATCTCTTTTTCTGATATCAAATTTAGCAGCCCCAGAAGAAGCATTGTTTATTTGTTTGCAAAATGTCACTGACACTACATTAGCCCTTATGGTGAAATAAAATAAAAAGTTGTCTTCTAAAAGTTGTGTGACTCTCACAGAGGTTTAGTGTTTACCATCTTTCCCCTAAAAGCACTTCTAATATTGAAGAATCATGAGTCTCTCACACATGTATGTACACCTGTGTAATTCTCTCCGTGACAGTTCATTGTTGGGTCAGTATAAAGCCAATTGATAAATATATTAAAGCTTCACAAATATCTTATTGTTTCTAGGAATGAACACAAGAAGGACAAAACTGAAAGAACTATAAAGCATTCTTAATACATGCCAAGTACTGTCGTTCTAGACTCCTTGACAAAGTCTATGTTACAGGTGAGAGCATTCCTTCGTAGCAGCAGTGAGAATGGTGGCAATGACTTCAAGTGTTGAAGAGAAATACAAATAATTACAATAAAAAGACTTATAGAATTATTGAATGCCTATCATGTGCCAAGCATAGGTAGTCCACAAGTAAGCTATCACCTCAAAGCCTTACAAAAATCATACAACGGTAGTTGATATCTAAATTTGTCTGAATTGGATTCTCCTAGGTGCAGAATATTAGCCAGTTACTACACATTGGCTATGTAAATTTTAAAATCAAATTTTGCTTTAGCTTTGTAACCTCATTCTCAATTGTTTCATCAATCAGAAGGAAATTAAGCTCAAACCAAAAATAAAGCAACATTCCCTTTAATTTCTGAAGCATAATTATAATTTTAACTTATATGTTCCAACCTACAGTTTAGAGTTTTATTTCCTAGTTCTCTTTCTTCCCTTTTTTAGCCATTTTCCATGAAGAGATTTTACTTCTGTGTTTATATACATTTGTATTTTCCAACAATAAATAAATAAGAATTATATCTGTATTAACAAAAACATTCAGGTAGGACATGGCCATTACCTTGAACCCAGTTGTTCTGTGCAATGATGCTGTCTGTACTCAGAACCTAATCAATAACAACATTAGTGCTTGGTTCACATTAATCATCCTTTTGATCTCTTACACCCTGAAACACACACCTTTCATTTGTGACTTTTCTTTTAAGATTTTATTTTATTTTTTTTAGAGAGGGGAAAGGAGAGAGAAAGACAGGGAGAGAAACATCAATGTGTGGTTGCCTCTAGTGTGCCCTCTACTGGGGACCTGGCCCACAACCCAAGCATGTGTCCTGACTGGGAATCGAATCAGCAACCCTTTGATTTGCAGGCAGCACTCAACCACTGAGCCACATGAACCAGGGTTCGCTTGTGACTTTTAATTAGTACAGGTGTGGAAACAAAATAATCAATATGCCAAAATCCCCACCCCACCAACAGAGGTACATATTCTGAGTGATAGTTTAACATAAGAGTCCACAAACTTGTTTTGTAAGAAGCCAGATGGTAAATACTTTAGACTTTGTGGCTGTTCATACGTTTTGTCTCAACTACTCTATTCTGCCATTAGGACAAAAGCAGTTAATGCAGAAACACGTAGGTGTGGCTGTGTTCTAAAAACTAGGCAGCAGACAGATTTTCTTATATTCCATTTTCATTTCCATGGAATTTAAAATATTTTATAAATTCCTATGTGATTCCTCCCCTGACCTATAGACTGCTGAGAATTATGTTATTTAACTTCTAAATGTTTTGAGGTTTTCCTAGACATCTTACAGTTATTGATTTCTATTTAATTTCTCTCTCTATCAAAGAACATATGCTATATCATTTTACATCTTTTATTTGGTGAGACTAGTTTGATAATCTAGCACATATTTTGTCTTGGTAGAAGTGTCATGTGCACTTTAAAAATGTGTATTTTTCCATTATTATGTGCAATTTTTTAATAAACATTAATTAGTTCAAGTTAAAGTGTTATTCAGATCATATTATGTTTGTTTGTTTCAGCAATTAATGATTCTTTTCATGGGTGACATTTTATTTCTTTCTTTAATTCTCCTAATTTTTGCTTTGTATTTTGAAGCTTTGTTATTAGATGTATCCACAATTTTTATAAGGCCTTCCTATTAATTGATCCTTTTATCATTATGAAGTGTTTCTCTGTATCTCATAATACTATATCTTAAAATGTATTTTATCTCACATTAATATAGCCATCCAACATTTTAGTGCTGTCTGTTGTAAGTCTTTATTTTGCTTTCATTTATAAAGTATATTTTCATTGGTTTTAAAAGTCTGGTTTGACAAAGGTTTTTTTTTCCTCAGTATAAAGATATTATTTCATGCCATCCATCATCATGGTTTCTGAAGAGAAGCTAGTGATCATTTGAAATGTGAATTGCCATTCCTCTGTTTGTAATGCCATTTTTATTAGAATATCTTAATCTAATTTTTCAAGATTATCTTTTGGGTTTTGTTTTTAGCTATCTGACTTGATGTGTGTGTGTGATTTTCTTCATATATTTTTCTTGTTCAGGCTTTGCTCGGCATTAAAAGAAATGTAGTGTCAGCATGTGGAAAAGTGCAAAGACATAGTAGGTAATCAATAAACAACTTTTGAATAATAAACATATTTCTTAGCAAAAAATAAAATAGGCTATAAAAGACTACATACCATATATAAATGTGCATTTAATCTGTGCATATCTGCACGTGCGTATATGTATAAATGCAAGCACATATGTATACACTACTCCGTTATAGCTAGGATAGAATCGATTATGCTACTGTAACAGAAATCCCCTAAATAAAAAAAATTATTTTCAAAATGGATTAAATTCCTAGAATTTTTTAATAACGGAAACTCCATAGGTGACTTGAGTTTTATTCAGCAAATGTATCTACATGGGAATTGGAAGGTAAAAGGGTAACATAAGTCAATCACAAGTGGCTCTTTTGATGAACACTGTGGAGAGGCAATTAATTATTTTGCAGCAGTTGCACAGAGGTGCTTTTGTCCTTGTGACCTTTTCATTTTCCCTCTACTTTATGAGTCCCTGAAGGCAAGCAGTAATAACAAGATTTTGTCTGGATAATCAATCACATGACAGTTGGATGCTTTCTCGTATCTACCATGCTCCCATACTATGAAAACTTGGTTCCTTGATCCTCCTAGAGATTTTGTCAGGTAACTCATGCTTTCTGGTGAGTGCCTACCTGCAAAACTAGCTGCAGTGGATGCAGTTGCCCACTGGTAAAATCAGAGGCCGAGAAGACAATAAGGAACAAAACCGATTGCAGCAACAGATCAAGCAATGAGGAAACCTGAATTATTTTTCTAACCCAGATGAATTTGAAGATAGTTTGGATCCAGTTGACATTAGACAATGGAACTCAACAATGGTATGCAAAAAAGTCATTTAATTTGATTAAAACTGTGGACATGTGGTAGTAAAAGACTTCAAGAAAAGCTCTGGCAGACCAAACGCCTGTCATAACGAACAACTAAGAGAAACATGAAGAATTAAAAAACCTGGAAGAAACAGTTCTTGAGGAACCCTATTATAAACGAAATGGAGTTGCCTACATGTTAAAAAATACCCATAGATGTAGTGATATGGAACTGTTGGAATAGATTTATCATGAATACACAAGAACAGCCCTTAACCTTGTCCCAGGGAGGATGTGCTATGGGTTGAATGTTTGTGTCGCCCAAAATTCATATGTTGAAGTCCTTTTAAAAAAAAAACCTTTCTAAGTATATTTTATTGATTATGCTATTATAGTTGTCCCACTTTCTTTCTGCCCTTTATCCCCCCTCCACCCCAAACTCCCCTAACCTCCAACTCCTCCCTTAGTTCATGTCCATGTCATGTACATGTAAATTCTTTGGCTTCTCTGTCTCCTATACTATTCTTAACCTCCCCCTGTCTATTTTATGCTGTCCAATTAGGCTTCTTATTCCCTGTACCTTTCCCCCGCTTCTTCCCTTCCTCCTCCCCACTGATAACCCTCCATGTGATTTCCATTTCTGTGATTCTCTTCCTGTTCTACTTATTTGCTTAGTTTTAGTTTTTGGTTTTTAGGTTAAATTGTTGATAATTATGAGTGTGTTACCATTCTACTGTTCATAGTTTTTGATCTTCTATTTCTTAGATAAGTCTCTTTAACATTTCATATAATAAGGGCTTGGTGATGATGAACTCCTTTAACTTGAGCTTATCTGGAAAGCACTTTGCCTGCCCTTCCATTCTAAATGATAGCTTTGCTGGATAGAGTCATCTTGGATGTAGGTCCTTGCCTTTCATGACTTCAAATAATTCTTTCTACCCCCTTCTTGCCTATAAGGTTTCTTTTGAGAAATCAGCTGATAGTCTTATGGGCACTCCTTTGTAGGTAACTTTCTCCTTTCCTCATGCTGCTTTTAAGATTTTCTCCTTAACTTTAATCTTTGGTAACTTAATTATGATGTGCCTTGGTGTGTTCCTTCATGGGTCCAATTTCTTTGGGACTCTCTGGGCTTCCTGGACTTCCTGGAAGTCTATTTCCTTCACCAGTTTGGAGAATTTTTTCTTTATTATTTGTTCAAATAAGTTTTCAATTTCTTGCTCTTGTTCTTCTCATTCTGGCACCCCTATGCTTCAGATGTTGGAGTGCTTAAAGTTGTCCCAGAAGTTCCTGAGCCTCTTCTCATTTTTATAAAAGATTTTATTTATTTATTTTTAGAGAAAGTGGAAATGAAGGAGAAAGAGAAGGAGAGAAACATTAGTGTGTGGTTGCCTCTCCCATGTCCTCCACCAGGGACCTGGCCTGCAACCCAGGCATGTGCCTTGACTGGGAATCTAACTAGTGACCCTTTGCTTTGCAGTGCGGCACTCAGTCCACTGAGCCGCACCAGCCAGGCTCTTCTCATTTTTTTTTTTTTGAATCCTTGTTTTTTTAATTCTGTTTTGGTCAGATATTAATTTCTTCCTTTTTTTCCAAGTCGTTGATTTGAGTATCAGTTTCCTTCCCTTCACTGTTTGTTCCCTGTATATTTTGCTTTATTTCATTTTGTGTAGCCTTCATTTCTTCCTTCATTTGTGACTGAGCTCAATCAATTCTGTGAGCATCCTGATTACCAGTGTTTAGAACTCTGAATCAGATAGGTTGTCTATCTCTTTATCGCTTGCCTCTTTTTCTGGAGCTTTGATCTGTTCTTTCATTTGGGCCATATATATATATATATTTTTTTTTCTCTGAGCACCTGTTAAGTTGTTAGGGGGCAGTGCCTTAGGTATTCACCAGGGTGGGGCAGCCTTCTTTCCTGTGTTTTGGTGCTGTCTGTGGGGAAGGGGTCAGAGAGGACACAACGCTGCTGGCTTGCTTTACTCCAGCCCCACTTTCCAAGGAACTCTCCTGTGAGACTGGGAGTTTCTCCCACCATCGCAACCTCCACAGTTTTTTACTAGAGGTTTTGAGTCTTTAGTTTCCCATTCAGCCAGCCCCACCTCACCCCACTGCTCAACTGCATATCTCCACCCCTCCTACTAGTTTGGATGAATGTTTCTTTAACTTCTTGGCTGTCAGAGTTTCATGTAGTTTGATTTTTCTGGTGCTTATGGTTGTTTATCATTTTTAAATTTGTTGTTATCCTTTTGGTTGTGTGAGGAAGTGAAGCATTTCTACCTCTGCCTCCATCTTGGCTGGAACTTGAGTCCATAAGTTGAAGTCCTATCTCCATGGTAACGATGTTAAGAAGTGGAGCCTTTGGGAGGTAATTAGGTTTAGATGAGGTCATGACGGCGGGATCTTCATGATGGGATTCGTTTCCTTATAAGAGAATACCAGAGTGTGATAGCATTTTCTCTTTCTCTCTCTGTCTCTTTATGTGCATGCACCTGTGCGTATGTGCCACTTCAGGACACAGCAATAGGACAGCTACCTGCCAGCCAGGGAAAGAACTCTCCCCAGACACCGCATTTGTCAGCAGCTTGACCTCGGATTTCCCAGCCTCCAGAACAGTGAGAAATAAACATTTGTTGTTTCAGTCACTCAGTTTTAGTGTTTTACTATAGTAGCATACTCCGACTAAGGCTGCATAAGACCTTAGACCTCACTTCATAAAGTGACCTTTAAAAAGGACCATGGTGACTTCCTGGAGTAGGTGAAGATGGGAGATTGTGGCATTGAAATGAATTCCAGGAGCATCACAGGCTCCAAGGATGGCGCCAAATAGCAACACTGACCTGTGGAGGTAAGGAGAGCTCTGGTACTGTTATAAACACTAAGGACAGAGTATTGACAGAATTGTTTGACATGAATGCACATTTGCTGGTCTCTAAGATCAATCTAGATAAGAAGCCCAGCAAGGCCCACTATTTTAGTGTATATGAAAAACGTCTAGTTCAGATGAATAATGCCTGACTTGAGCAATCAAAATAGAAAATTAAAGCCCCTAAATCAGTTTGAAGAACCAGAACTCTGTGAATGAAGAGGAGAATGGGTACCCATGAGAAAGGAATAAACAGCATCATAAGTTCTTGCTATACATTTTATTTCACAAAAGAAGTTGCCAATATTAACCAAGCTAACCACACATTGGGAAAAGAGAAATGTCTAGACTTTCCAGGATTTATGTGACATAGGCTCTGTGTTAGTTTTCTATTGCTGCTGTAACAAATTACACAAACTCAAAGCTCTGAAAATTGGGAGTCCAAAATGGGTCTCACTGGTCTGAAATCAAAATACCATGTAGTCACATTTATATGTGAAATCTAAAAAATAAAACAAACAAAACAGAAACAAACTCATAAATACAGAAACAAATTGATGGTTGCCCAAAAAGTGGATGAGGGAATGGACAAAAAAAGTTGAAGAGGACTAAAAAGTCTGAATTGCTAGTTATAGAATATGCCATGAGGGTATATTGTGCAGCGTAGGGAATATCATCAGTAATATTGTATACTTACTGTGTTGATCACTTCATAAGGTACATAAATCTCTCTCTAATCACTGTATGTACATCTGAAACTCATATAATATTGAATTCAATATAATTTTAAAAATTTACATGTATATATAGTAACAAAATAAAATAAAATGCAAATTGTGAGTGGGACTTTATTTCTGAAGTCTCTAGGAGAGAATCTGATTTCTTGATTTCCCAGCTTCTAGAAGCTTCCCACACTTCTTGGTTCCGGGCCCAGTTCTGTCTTCAAAGCCAACAATGCGTGGTCAAGTCTTTCTCACATCACATCATTCTGATTCCATCATCGGCCTCCCTCTTCTGGTTCACAGGGAACCTTGTGATATATTGGGCCCACCTGGATAATACAGTGTCTTTTCCCATCCCAAGGTCAGGTACTTAGCAGCACTTATTCTACCTATGCACTTCATCCTCTGCTGTATTCACAGGTTCTGGAGAGTAGGGTGTGGGCACATATTGGGGGGGCATGCTTCAGCCCACCACTGGGCTCTGAACTAACAGTTAATTTCTGGCCACGTGAGGTATTTTGGTGATCCAGCAGTGAAAATGCAAATTTATGAAGGTCAAATAATCAATGCCATTTGGTCTGATATGCTCTCATAATGCTCTTAGCAGGCTGGCAATATAATCATATTGGTCTCCTAACCCATGAAGCATACGTTATTTTCAAAGAAAAAGGCAAGTAGAAGCTTCCGAAACCACACTTCTATGCCAGAGTAATAAACGAAAAACAATATCTGGGAGAACTGCAAAGATTAGGAATAACATCAAAGAGCTGAAAGAGGCATAGGTAAAAATACCTACCACCTCCTTTAACTTAGCCTCTTTGGCCTAAGGGAAGGAGAGAGGGTCTTGCAGTTATTTGAAATTTCAATCTCTTTACTAAAACAAAGTCATGTATTCTATTCTTTGATTCAATTAAAACACACATACTCACACATGCACACATTTTACATATATTTTAATTATATTTATATAATAATCAGCATAAATTATTGCAATATACAGAATATGCACATTTTTCTCTTTCTTTCTTCTTTTCTTGTTAATGGTAGTAAATGTTACAGTTTAGTACAGAGGTTACTGGATTATGAGGATGGAATTTCACAATTCTTTCCCCCTTTAATTACCACCCATTTTAAGTAGAAGATTTAAATCCAAAGCAAAATAATTCCCTGGAGTTCTGGATACGTTGGATAGGTAGATTGGACTCTCTGTGCCAGCTACAAAATGCAGGTGGACCTTACTCAGTTTTTTCACTTTCACCACTGGTTCTGGGAGACTCTTGGAGACATAGGTGGTGGAAGAATGCCCACTCATAGTGGGAGCATATGTATAAATTATTAGTTATATATATTTTAACTCCTCTGCCATGTAAGATTTTTTTTGAAGTCAAACCATCTTATAGCTAATAGAAATTAATCACTGACTTCACAACTTGGGCTACTGAGATGAACAACTCATGATGTGAGCATTTTCCTTGCAACATTTAATAACACAGTTCCAGCAATGAAATTAAGAACATTTGTCAATGACTTGCTTGAGACTATTCTACCTTCTATGCATAACAAAAATGGAAACAATAGTAGCACTGTAGGGCAAATCACAGCTTGATACCAACAGTTTAATGCGATCACATTTTTAGTCATTATTAATACAACTGTTATGGTTATCATACAAGCAAAGACATGGTACCAAACACAAGCAGATTGTTACAATAATACTTAATACCTTCCTGGGGCTAAAATAAAGCAATATAAAAAGATAGGTTTATTTGTTCTCCAAACATCAACTGCCAGAGGATGTTTACCAAAAAAAGTTGTCCTTCCTTGAATCCTGAAGTTGTAGAACAAATAAACCCCCAGGATGACAGCACCAGCTTGTTTCAGGGATGCAGCCTTACACGTATGCAGTCTTTAGAGATTTCTTTGTAAAACTTTTGAGTGTCTAACATAAATATTTCAGTATTTCTCACCTTACACTGTTTTTCTTTTCCTTTAAACTTTGTTATAAATGACAGTGTAATTGAGATGCTACCTTCAAAACAAATGTTTCATTTCAGAGGCTAAGTCTTGAAAATCATGACTCAAAGTAACAAACAGCTGGGAGTAGACCACAGCATATTATCACAACACCCTTTCAATTTGAGATTTGTAATTGCATATAGATGTTTTTAATTTTAAATCTGAATCTGCAAAGGCAAGTTTAAACTTTGCAAACTTATTTTGGTGACAGTAAAATTATAATTACATTTATTTAAACAAAACTTGTGAAAAGCAGTAACACTGCTTTTGTTCATTACATGTATGTCCTGGCATGAAATTCATTTTTGGCAATATAAGTAATATATATCCTAGAGAAATGCATATTATGCTGCCAAGGAAGATTAAGATAAATAGGAACTCATCCTGGATGCTACAGTTCACCCTCATCACTTAGAGTAGCCAGAGGGTTAAAATGTACAGTTATTACCCAGAACTACTCAAATGTTTACACTGTTTGTTGGTAGTATCCCCTCACACCAGCCACTGCTGAACACCCACCTTTAGGTTGACTAACCACGGTTCTGAGCCTGCTATGAACAAACTAAGTGGCTTGTTGTTTCCAGCTGGGTGCAGGGCCCAGAAAAATTTGCCTCTGTGGTAGATGCAAGTTAAATGAGTACTAAAGGCAAGTTTAGAAAAGTCAGAAAATTCACAAAAATGAAATATATAGCCAAAGATGAGATGGAAGACTTTGCCTGACTCCAGAGAATACTTTCTAAGTATGTGTACTTCAGGTCTTTTGTTTTATTGGCACCACTAGGCTGAACCTCTATTTTCCCTCTGTTTCCCAGCACTACCAGATAACTAAAAGAGTACCTTCTTTATCATCCCAAAACTGAATTTGTAGCCTGAGATAATAATACAGTTTCTCCAAGAATTTCTTTGGCCAGCTTGAAAAATGAGAACCCCCTTTTTTAATTTGGATCTGGACAAATCACTTAAACTTCTGAAACTCAGGTTTGTCATTTGAACAGATAATACTTACCTAAAGATTAAAATGATGAGTACCACCAGCCTAGCACTGTGCCTGATATATGAGCACTCCATATAAGGGAACTATTTTTATCAACCCCGCGCACACACACACTTTTATGAAAACAATGACACTCATGTTATCAAGGCATATCTTCAGTGATAACTCATTGTAATCAAACTAAGACTTCCTTCCTATGCATACTCCTTCTCCAGCACTCAGTCTTAGAGCAAATACACTAAGCACTGTAGTTACACAACCAAAAAAAAAAAAAAAGACTTACAAGAAAGTTTAATCTTCTCACTGATATCATAAATACTGCATCTATTCCAAAAATTCCTGTTTATATGACATAAGAGTCCAACAGTTTGCTCTCTTTTTCCTGGGGGCGCTATACTCCTCAGGTATTTGGTTATTTTGGTTTGTCACAATATACTTGCCCAGGGCATGAATTATTTGGAAGGAAGCAGAGGAGAGAAGACGGGAAGGGAAGAAGAAAAGGAGGGAGGGAGGGAAGGAGGAAAGGAAGAAGGATTTCTCTTGTGAATAAATAGAGAAGAACTATCAGGCAAGGAATATAAATTCACCAAGCAAAATCATTACAGCTTTAGGGGACTCAAAAATCTGACTTTAACTCAATAGTCTGCCTGGGAATAGATTTCTTTGGCCCATGGAGTCAGAAATTAAGCACTTGGGTGCTTGTAAGGATACAAATTGTAGCTAAGATCCCTAGATCTAAATGGGTCCTTATAATATCTAATCACTCTGCAAAAGAAAAAAACTACATTTCCTGAATAATTCCACTTTCAGTAATGATTGTCTAGAAAGTTTGACCAATGCTCTGACTTTACAAGTTGGACAAACTGAATATAAAAATTCTTAGCTGTGCTAGAAAAGAATTTGTTCATAAAAATTAGTAGAGTAAGCCCCATACTTAGGGCTGCTTTTGCTCCAACGTCATTTCCTTTCCAGAAGATGAGATTGAGAGACTGAGCTGCAAATTTTACAGTCTCACAGGGTTCAGGGGACAAACATCTTGATCTAATTGGCCTCTACCATCGACTGCATTCTGTGGAAGCTGCATCTCAGAACAAACCTTTCTACATGTCCTAATTCTTCCTGAGTTTTCTGTTCTCTATTTTTTGTTCCACATTCCCAGCTTTTCCTTTTTGAAATATGCTTTTCTGTTAAATGTTCTTTCCAGGGAAATCTTACGCTGAACCTTTGTCTCTTTTTATTCCATGTACTAAAAGGTCTCATTCATTCCTATAGATTTAGTTAATATCTAAATGTTAGTGACTCTCATAAACATAATGCCAGCCCAAGAAACTCCCATGCAATCACCTAAATCAAACATTTGCTTCTCACTCAATTTGTGGCATCTTTCATAACCTTCTGTTCCAGTGATTTGTATATCATTCAAGGGCACCACAACACAGTGTTCCCACCTACCTATAGCAATATTCAACTTCTATGTTACCCTTAATTCCTTTTACCCCTTCACCATCTACCTCATCCAGTTAATCACCAAATTGATTGTCAAAAACTATCCCTGATAGTTGTCAGTACTGTCCCTGAAACCTATCGCATCTGCCTATTTCTCTCATCTGTCACACCTTAATCTAGGTGTAACTGGAGTACCAAAAGCTCCCCCTGCTGCCATTCGTACCTCCATTTAACCCATTCTCCACAATGATTCAAAACAATCTCCCTAAAACACAAGTCTCGTCATGCCTAGTCTTCAATAACTACTAACAGGTTCTATAATAAAATTCAAATATCAAATATTAAAATCATTGCATGATTTACCAGCAATATATTTCTGACCACTCTCATTGCCTGTCCCTCTGCAGATTCTTTCAAAGCAAACTTCTTTTAGGTATTAAGCATATTACTCTTATTACAGGTCTTTGCACATACTTTTAATTTTAAGGGGACTTGAACACATGTATCCCTCTTATCTTCCCTGGTCATTTAGCTTAAATTTCACTTTTCTTCCAGTTCTTCACTTAGTTCTCTCTCCCCAACAAGTATATCCTGACCCTTTGGTCTGAGTTAGTAAATTTCTTACATGTTTCGGTAGTGCTCGGTAATTCCCCTGAAGTATTCTTAGGACGAAGTACTATAATTAGCAGTGGGCTCAACTGTCTTAATCACTTCTATATCTCCAGTGCTTCATACAGATCCAGGCACTTGTAATATTTAATTAGTAGATTAATGGGGTCAAAACTTTTGTGAGACCACAATTGAGAACCATCTGGATAATAAAGGGAAACGTGAAACCACTTATTTTTCTTCTAAAACACTTCTTTAAAAAACTGATTCTCAATTAAGATCTCCCCTATCATCAATAAAAAAGCATTGATTTAATTTTTCCCCACTTTTTCATTCTAGGTGTTTTATAAAGGATACATGTACTAAGATTAACAATATTCTAGCCATGGCTACCAGCAATATTATGAAATTCTATACACTTCTATTAACATTAATTGGCAACAATTGCTGTGATGGACAAGCTATTATCTGCATTAGCCCTGGTTGTATCATTTTGAATGCTTACCTTTATTCCTTTGTTAGAGCCCAAAGCTTTTCTATTGCTGTCTTCCCGAGAGGGTGATTTATTTGATTGCACGGTTGCAAACACAATTTCTTCCCAAATTATCCTATCCATTCCATTATTCCCTTTCTATTATCTTGAGACTCCAAAAGACTAAGTAAAAAGATGAGGTGCCAAATTCACTGTAAGTTTCAGAGACAGAGAGAGACACTGTTGAATCTTTTGTGGAAATTTTGGGAATATGTTCCTGTCTTTCCAATTAACTCTGATTGATGACTGGTTGATGAAGGACAGTAGTGAGACATGGTCAAAGAAGTTTCATACAATACACATGTGAATATTTAAGATATGTCACTTGAAATGGTCTGGTAAAATCTCAAAGTTTATCTTCTATATTGCTTTCTAACATCAGTAGCACTGTATGAAGTGAATCTACAACTTACTTTATTTAGGACTGAAAGAGAAATGTATAAATGCTCTGTATAATCAAAGCACAACTTATCAGTTGGTTTTCGTTAGAAGAGAGAGATCAAACATTCAATGATTGAGGAAGTCAAATATATAATACAGTAAGGGTTTCAATAAGTTTAATGAGCTCTTTGAAATTAAATACATTTCAGTGTGTACAGGAATCAGTGATCTATTACAGTTTATACCTTTATATTTTACTTTAATTATTTCTATTCTGAAAGCCCAATTTGGTACTTTCCGTAATGTTTTTTTTTTTCTTCATTCAGTATATTAAGGACATTTTCTCTAAACTTAGTCTCTGGAACTGTTAATGGTTTCCAAAATGTTTTTGACCTTTCCTGAGTTTCAGTTACGTGTCAGCATTGTTTTTATTCACATATTACTTACATTTAATTTTTAATATATTGTCTGTGCTGACCCCTACATAATTTAATTGGCCTACTTCCATTTGGGAATTGAAGTAATAGGTGCAAATTCCATAATTCTCTCACCCCTGAAAACTAATATGCTAATATTATAAAGGGAAAATATATCAGGCTATATTTTAAAAGATCACTGAAAAATTGACCTGACTAATGTTATCAGATTTCATCCTGAGATATTTACTGCTCATATTCAATATTGAATCTCTGGCTCAAGAAACCAGATATTTTAAACCTAAATAAACATTGTAAATTAGTTTGAGATCTGACAATAATCAAATTTTCCAAGTCTGTTGGAATGGCAGAGTCTTCAGAGCACAATATATATTTCTGACAATACCCCAAAACATTCGGTGTCAATACCTTAAAGAAACCTATATTTTTTTAATGTTCCCATAGGGATATATACATATTTGTTCATTTTAGTAACTTTTACATATATAAATATACTAAACTATATGCAAATTACTACAGTCTAACTCTTTGATAGTCAGAATCAAAATATAAATAAAGCATATCTACGTAAGTAGGACATATACCAATATTTTAATGGTGACCTCTGGTGAGGGTGAAAATGAAATGGGATGAGGATAAGAAATTCTTTAATCCTAACTGCGGTATTATTTTTCTTAAAAAAAAAAGTTAAAGAAAATATTTTAATTTAAAATATGATAAAACATTTTAACATTTGTCAAATTTTTGATATACACATTAGTGTTATTTTAACTTATTTTTATATATTTAAAACATGTTATAATATTTAAAAATACTTTCCCCAGATAATTCAAATCACTATCTAGGTTTGAGAATTTTTGGAGTAATGACTGGAGAAAGGAATTTATCATTCCACAGTGGGACATCTTTGAGAATTAAAGACAGTGCTATTAATAATTTCACCAGCATAAAAGACAAACTAGAAATGTATGGTCACCCTAGGAATAAACTGTTTTAATCCACTTAATGCATGAACTTCTTAACAGGAGAATTTATTTTCTATCATTTCCTCTAATCTCCTTCTTATAATTTATCACAGATGGAGGTTATTGATCTAATTTGCCCAATTTACTATCCATTTTTTAGCTGAGACACTTTAGGTAATATATAATTTTCAAGAGTCATATAATAAATAATGAAAATGCAGGAAAATTTTGAAATTATAATATTTCTGTCTAAGATGCAATAAGATATGATTAGTCAGTCAACAACACTATTGAACACTTGCTAATTCAAAGCCACACATCAAGTGATGCGAAGTTGAAAACATATATACGGTCTCTGACATCAAGAAATTTCTCTTTTAACTAACTCTGAAGACAAAATTCATAAAAAGAATTGAGAAATACAGGTTCTATAACTTCATAAGAGCAAAATTAAAAGTAATCACTTTTTTAAAGCCAAGTTTCAGTGGATAGTAAAGTGAAACACAGTACGTAATATAATCATCACCAGTGCTAATTCAGAGAGCTCAGGGATTTTTCCACATGTGTGTCCTTGCTATCAGCACAGGCTCTGTCCAGACTCTTGCTTCTCCCGATTTCCAACTATCCCACCAGGCCATAGGAATGATAGCTGTTTTGCGCTATTTGGACCAAGACACAGGCTCAATCTGTTTCAGTTAGAAGGTTTTATATAACTAAAGCAGAAAAACCTTCCCAAATGCACTTGATAAAAAAACAACAACAACAAACAATTAGCTCAAGGAGGTGAATAGTCCAGATGTAGCTTAATTTAGGGCTCAAGTGACATGATCAGGATCCACTTCACTTTCCTGTGTTTTTAGTTCCTTTTCCAGTGTTGGTTTCAATCTCAACCCATCTTTCCTCATAACCACTAAATTACTTCCAGCAATCCCCAAGCTATTACCCTGGAGAATCACATACAGAGGGAAAGAAATGGACTGTTTCCTAGATCTTCCAAACAGAAATCCTAGAATTTTAAGCAGAAGTTACAACCGTGACTCACCTGAGTTGAGTCAAGTGCATCACCCTGAATCGGCTGTGGCTGAGGATAAAATGTGTGGATGTGTGGATTGGTTGGCCCTAAGTCCTACCTATGCTCTCTACTGAACTACCTCATCCAAAGTAGACAGGCTATTAGTACATGTAGGTGGTTCCCAAAAGCAAACAGGACATTCTATAGCAACAGAAGATGAGAATAAAGGTTGGATGGGATACAAAAAAGGAAAGAAAGAAGGAGATGACAGTGAAAGAAATGGAGGAAGTGAAAGAGGGAAGAGATTAGCAAAATGAGAAAGGAAAAAGAAGAGAGGGAGGAAGAGAGGATAGGAGGGAGGAAGGAAAGGAAGAAATAGAAAATAGTCCAGTAGGACAGTTGCATTCAGATAAATGTTTGACAAGCAGCTCTCTAAACAAACAAACAAACAAACAGTCTACTGTTTCTCTGGAACGCTTGACAATTTTCGTGCTATAAATTCTTCCACTGATTAATTTCTGTGTATCAGTACACAGAATGCAGAATTGAAGAAATGAGCTATTGTCCACCATTTCTACATGTGCAGAGATACAATTGATGATAATAACCACAAAAACAATGATAATAGTACTAGATGATGGTAAAAATAATGGTAAAGAATTAGAAAATGATATATTTTCAGTATTTATTAACTTTGTTTTTAATGTGATTTACTAGCTTATATATTTATATAATTTAGTTTTTAATAATTGCTGTGTTTAACCACCATCTCAGAAAATCCTTAAAAATTTACAAACTGGTTCTTTCATTCTAGTACACAGTCTGGCTCCAGCATAATTCTGGCAGAGCATCTTTTCAAATTTCTTCAAAAAATCACATACCCAAAGCAAAGTCTGTTTGTGCAGTAGCTTCCACTAAAGATTTGGTGGAGAAATGAGGGTTTTTTCCTTTAATTAAAACAACACAAACACTTCGAGTTGACCATCTATATTACTATTTTTTATCCCCTGTGCTGCTATAACTTTCACAATTTTTTACAATTCCTTTTACCTCAGGAAGCACTCCTACTTTCCATATTCCCAGAGATTTCTCTCTTCTCACAGTTGTTTCTCCATAAATGTGTTCCCACAGCCCCTACCCACTACCCAACAATTCTTCTCACTCACTTATAAAGAACAATTTAATTTATTTAAACTTTATAGCCTAATACAACTGCAGGCTTATAATTATATTTTAAAAACCAAATGTGACAGAGTTTATAAAACCACAGTCTTTGGACTATCTGCTTAAGAAACAATGAGCGTTGTTTAAAATGATGACACTCAGTCCTGATACAGATCTAATTCAATATTTGGGGAGAAGATCGAGATACCTCCTTGTTTATTAAACACTTCAAGTGCTTGGTGTAACACCATCAGTAGAGGCCCGACAGAACTAACCAGCTTATTTTAAAGACAATCCCTATTTGTACATACTGTTTTTAATCTGTTATGTGGCCCACAATGTCTTTCACCCCAAGGTCTCGTGACCACCTGTGGAGCCTACACACCCTTAAAGACTCAATCTAAAAGAGGGTTTTTAGAAGCCCTTTCACCCCTATCCAGCCTCAAGACTTCCCCTGACCTTCACTTAACCCTCTCCATTTAAACTTAGTTGTTACAGCACTTAGCCCATGGCCTCAGTGCTTTAGTGATTGTTTTTCCTTCTACTTCACTTAATAGACTGAAATCTCCTTGAAATCCAAGACTGCTTCCTGTACATCTATGAATCCCCTGTTCTTAGCATAATGCTAAACAAACAGTGTGCATTTCATATCCTTTTTTTTTTTTTTACTGAGGAAGCAAATGAAGAAAGAGAAAGTAAGGACTTGGGAATAAAGGAAAGAATGTGGGGGAGACAGCCAAAAAAAGTAGAAAAGAAATGGAGGAAAGAAAACAAAATGGAGGTATTATGAGATTAAATTCTCATCCAGGCTTCAATCCTTGCTTCTTTGAATAATATATTATTTTGGTTTCAGGAAATTCAGAGCTCTAAAAATAAAAGACTCTGAACTTTTATTAAACTAAAAATTTCTATTATTTCAGGTATCCATCAAAATATCATATTATAGCATTATATATAACATAAATTTTAAAATGCCTGCTCAACAAACCCATTATTCACATTTTCATATGTATCCCAGAAAATATGTTATGTCAAATAAGCATATAGTTTACTAATCAGGTTCAATAAAGTACTAAAAAGTGGAAATGAAGAACTAAATTCCAAGCTGGCCAGTATTACACATAGCTTCTCTGGAGCAAATAATAGAGCCCTGTTCCTTGTCTTCTACAGAGACATTTACCCTGTGTTTTTATTTTAAAAAGAATAAAGAAAAACAAGTGAAGCTACTTCTTTGCCTTTAAAGAATCCACACCCTAAGTCATTCCTTATCAGTTTGTGCACCTGTCCCTATATGTCCCCAATTACTCATAGAAATCTTCAAGTTTCATACTAAAAAGTTATCCAGTACATTTGTGAGTTCTGTTAGACAATTTTAGTGCCCATATTTGCATTTATATGTATAATTAAACTGCCTCTGGGTAATTCAACTTTAGGTGTCACAGGCACATACAGGACAGAGCCCAAGTTAATATATAAATACTGGATTTTGCACCAAAGCTAACCAAAGGGAAAATGATACTAGAAAGTGCTAAGTGAACAAATGTTTCCCACATATTTAAACAGGAAAAAAAAGAGAATAGGAAATTTCAAGTCACAGAGGCGAAGAGCAATTGACTCATGTCAAAATCAAAGGAATAGAAATATAGCAATCAAAATGGAAAGTCACAATGGGAACAGCAATTCAGTTTCAGGAAAATAATCTTATCTGTCATATTAAATTAACATTGATTTGAATTTTATTGGTTTTGTAGATGTTTATATTTTATGTGTACATTTTATTTTAAAATTGAATAAGGAAGAGGCAAGAAGAGTTTATCCACTTTTTAGGTTAGACATATAATCAACAGGATAAAAAAACATATGCAATAAGACTGGGAAACCATTATTAACTGATGCACCATCAATTTAATAATAAAAAAGGTTGGCAAATCGTAAGAATATTTTCTTTTACAAAGAAACACTTCTATAACAGAGTGGTGTTGACGTGTCATCTGATTCATTCAGAAAGACAAATGCCAAACTTGTTGTGTTACATTTGATCTTGATATGAGTTTAATGAAGACAGGCTGACTACACGGTACTCTCGTTTTGCTCTCCTGTATTTATTTCTCTGCTTAGCATCATTTATCACATCCCATAGTAAATATTTCTTTGTAAGAAACACAAAGTTAAGCAGGTGGGCCCTGTAAGTCTGTCTAGGTTGAAATCTTGACTATGCTACACATTAACTGTGGCAGAGACTTGTCAAATGTTTGCCAATCCATTTCCTCCTGTGAGTACACAGCACAGCTACATTTTCCACGTTCCTTTAATATGCGTTTGAACCATGTGATTGATATGGACAATGGATATAATATAAGGAAAGAGATGTTTGCCCTTTCCAGGTCTGGTCATATTCCTCCTGAGCAATCCCTCACTCTTCCTAACCCTTACATGATGACCTTTAGAAATAGGCATTCCTGATATTGTAGCTACAGTACTATAGCTGCAAGATGAAAGCAACCTGGACCCCTGAGGCACCACACTAAGAAAGGCTCCCCAAACCATCTGAGACTAGAACATGAGGAAGAAATAGACCCAATACACTTTATTCTGTTAAGCTCTCATATGTCTTATATTTCTTGACTATAGCATCATGGCCTCAACTCTCCCGGCTAACAGAATAATCACACAGCTCCATACAAGTTAACCTCAGTGATCAGTGTCACACTTTTTCTCAGTCATAGAGCTAGAATAAGTTCAAGAATCAAATGAGGTAATTCATATACCTGTAAGAACAATACCTGATGCTGAGAAAGTGTTGTTATAAGTCTTTCTCCCTCCCCTACTACCGTCCATTGAACTTGATGTCTTTGTCTATAGTGAGTGCTAAAAAAGTTTGCCTCATCAATGAATCTAGTATCTTTACAAAACTGAAAGTCCTATCAAGTTTGTTTTTGGTCTATGTTTAATTTATATTAGTGTTTTGGCTTCATAACAATTATTGAGAATTTACTGCAGCAAACATACATAGAAAAAATGTTGTTTTCCATACTCTCATTTTTTCCTCTGGATCTTCTTTTTCTCTATTGTTCTCTACTTTCAAGCATTTAAAAGTATCAATCTACATTTCATAAATCATTAAGTAGAGATGATTCAATTAAATACCTTAATTTAAATTAAGTATCTTTATATAGAATAGGTCTCTCTGTGGCATCTATAGGATTATTCTCAAATAATAAAATAAGAGAAATGCAAAATCTAAATTTCATATAACCAGAAGCTAAACAATTCTAATGAATCCTGTTATTAGTCAGTTAGTGTAGAAAAAGATGACCTTATGAGAATTAACCTTTCCTTTGCCCCAACCCCACAGACCTGCAGTGTGCTTATCTGTCCTACAGCTAAAAGGGGACGCATCCAGCTCTTCATTATGCATAGATGCATCTTCCTGTCAGCTGTGGCCCCTGCTCTCCTCTGGGAACTGCTCTTTTGCTTATTTACATATTAACACCTACACCAGGTGCTTAGGGACAAAATTCAAAGATACCCTATTAATACTTCTAGCAATTGACTTAATCAAGAAGGAAACGGAATTATTGAATAAATATATTAATTCATCGGTGGATTTCAAGTATTCATATCACCATCACGGTTTCCACTGCAAGTTGAATTAAGAATATCAGATGAATGACCTGAGATGTGAGGTGAGGGGAATATTCAAATTACCGGATAGCAAGATTTTGCTCAAGTGTTCAGACAAGAACCACACATACTGAAGTCTTTTGTGCAAGGAAAGTATAGAAAAACCAAAATACCAAGCTATTAAATTGCCTAATTTACTAATAAATCCACAGACTTTCTCAACTACACACAAACATCCACAAAGAGAACCTTTCTTGGAAGCATCTTTTATAAACAATTAATGGTATGTTTCTTGATAATAGATACAAGTGGACTGCTGAATAGGAACACTTAATGATTTCCACTTATAGTCATACTGGAAAATGATGAAAATATACAGTAAACATAAATTTCTATTTTGCAGCACCTTTTTGAAAAAGTAAATATTAAAAAAAAAACAAATAGGTAGAAGAGACAATAAAGAGTTCCAGAATGGTCAGATTATGCTCAGTTTTAAGTATTCTCTTTAAAAAACCATCTCTTCTTAAAATGTTCTTTTCCTTCAACTCAATTCTAGTTTCAACTTTAGTGTTAATAAGAAATTGTCAAAAATACCTGCCCTGGCTGGTGTGGCTCAGTGGATTGAGCACTGGCCTGCAAACCAAAGGGTTGCCGGTTCAATTCCCTGTCCAGGCACATGCCTGGATGCAAAACCAACTTGGGCCCCCAGGAGGGGGTGAGTGAGAGTCAACCACACATTGATGTTTCTCTCCCTTTCTCCTTCCCTTCCTCTCTTCCTAAAAATAAATAAATAAAATATTTAAAGAGAAATTGTCAAAAATACAAACAGAAGTAGTTTTGTATGGGTGTTTGGGAAGACCATACTAATATAAATCTATTTATTATAAAATGTTCATTGGGGAAGCATTTAAATAATTGAAGATAATTTTTCTTCATTTATTTTTCTTGCTAATATTAACGTACCATTACTGGGCACTGGGGAGGGGTAGTGTGGTAAAAAATACACAGAAAGATGATAGATATTCCAATCTGGTAAATTTAGTTTCGTCTAATAATGTAGTCACTGTGGGTAACTCAGTAGTTTTTGTTTCCCTTAATACATGTTTACTCTTTAGGGTTCTCCTTCCCTCTGTGCAGCCTTACCAGTTAGCATTTGTAGCGTATATAAAAAGTAAGTAAGTTCCTATGCGGGGAGCACATATGTGTCAAGTCTACATAAAAGAGAACTTGTACCATTCTCTGGTTCCTCTAATTTCCATGATGATTGTCACTTGGCCACTGAGTGTGACAAGGGCATCCAAAGTTGAGATCTGAGACAGGTGAACAAGTGGGATAAATCTTAGATGGATCAGAGCAAGTTCTTGCCATTCCTTTGAATCGCCCCTTGATTCTGTAACTGGAGTACTGGCTGTGATTTTCCTTTTTACTGGAGGAAAACTGATCATCCCTAAAGGCCTGCACAGCAGGAGCACTCCCCACCTCTCAGTGGTTCCCTTCGGCTATTCACCCAGTGAGACATAGCAACTGCCTCATCCCCTTTCAGGGCATGGAGGAGTTTCCGACTCTGTTCACACTGCCTGAAATGCAAGGGCAGCGCAGGCGCACTAACCTGCTCTGCCGGCATGCTAAATGACTGACACAGTGTCGCAAGCTCTGTGTGCCAGGGAACACTGAGGGCTGGTGGGCTCTCCACAGAGCCCCACGTGGGAAGTGAAATTTGACTCAGAGCAGGATTATGACAAAAAATGTCTCACTAGGTGCTTCCCTACGCTCTACCTGCAGTTATCAGAGGGTAAAATGGTACAGGTTCTCGGCTGCAGTCTTCCCCTTTAGCCCGGATTTCTTCCTTCCAGTGGTGGCGTATACATATGTCTGTGCTGTGGGCATTACATCCCTTTACAGACAGAAGGGCTTTCCACGATCCAACTTTCTAAGAAAATCATATAATGTACACTTTAAAGCATTTTATAATATTGAACCACTCATATTTTATCACCCATACAAAAATTAGGGTATTTTTTCTTTAAAGACTACTCTGGATCTGTTTTCATTCTATATCAGCTCTCGTTCCTCTCCAATACCAGGCCAAGACCGTTGTTAAATACTGAGGTAGAAACACAAAATTAATAAAACCTTTTATTAACAATAAAACTTTCTACTAATTAATAAATGGGGCTTTTACCTCACCTAATAACACTCAACATTTGGAAACCAAAATAAAAAAGTGATTTGGGTGCAATGTGATGCAGGAAGGTTACATGAGAATGCATCCTTCGAAAACAAAACACTGTTACACACGTCATCTCATCTGATCCTCATGCAAAATCACCTTAGAGACTGGTGCTTTCTGTTCTCTGTTTTCACCTAAATAGTAAAAACCATAAAATGGTAGAGAGCCGCCGTACCATTTTATGATGTCTCTTGCCACATTATTTGATTGACACTAAGAATACTTTTATAAACATACAGCAGTTTATGAGATGAACATTTAATTAACAACAAGAGGAAGTTAGAACCCTAGTAGCATTTGCACTTAGATGCTTGCTAGTCACACTCGTATCTCCTCCTATCAGGTACACAGTAGTCTAATCCAAGTCTGTATATTTGGAGGGAAAAATTAAAATTAGGCAATTTCTATCAGGATATCCATAGGAGATGAGATTTGTCTATGCAGAATCGTTTCTTTATATTCCCAGACTGTTTCATTAAGATTATGCAGCACTTTCTATGTAAAGGAAAGGAAGATGAAGTTTAGTGTTGTCCAACCCCACCCATGTGGTAACATTTTACTTAGTGGAAGTTGAGAAATAGAAACAAGTGATCCTTTAAGGATGCAGAGGGTCCTACTCCCCTACCCAGCACCAATACTTGTGATTCCACAGTATTCCTAAAGGCACTCTGGAGTTCTGCTCAGCATTTAGAGTCATCAAAAGTACAGACCAACTTGCATTTACTTTTAAGTTGATTTCTTTAATATGATTCCAGGGAAATTATTCATCAATCCCTGTGCTATATGATAACAGTTTATCAAAATATTCTATGAATTGGCCTATCTTATTGCCCAACTGTTTTAGATAAACATAAATCTAATCTGTTTAAAAGTATTTAAAGTTTTGACACTATAAAAAATAGTTTGAGTTTTTTATATTTCATTAATATGGTGGACATAACTTACATGAGTAATTGAATTATCTCAAAAATTAAAAAAAAAAATTTAAAGCTACCATGACATCAAAAACTGTAGAGTTACACGTACATGAATTTTTAAAGATTACAATCAAATTGTTTTAAAACAGAAATAAACTCAACTATGTGATAATTATACATTTAATTAAATAAATACTTTGGTTTCAGTTCTTCACTCAATAAATGTATTTAATTCATACTAGGTACCAGAGTTTCAGTGGTAAACTAATTCACTACTCTCATGAAATTTATAATCTGCTGCAAGCCACAGACCACAACAAGCAGACAAATCAATAAATAACCTCACATAATGATAGACTATATGAAGAAAACAGGACTGGTTGATGAGGTAGAGAAGGACAGAGCGGACCCACAGAGGACAGGTATAAAGAGTCACATTTAAATGAGAAGATCAGAGAAGGCCTAACTGCCGAAGGATGATTTGCACTGAGATCTGAGCTGTTCAAGGAGACAGCCATAAAATCTGGGACAAGATTATTTCACAGTGGAGAAACAGTGTTCTGTGACAGGGATGAGCCTGGAATAGTCTAAGAATCAAAAGTAAGGCAATGTGTTTGAAGAACAGGGATTAGAGAGATGAATGCAAGAAAACGTGCCAGTGAATTGGGCAACAGCCAAACATATAGATCCCATATGTTATGGTCAAGAGACTAAATTTTATTTTAAAGACATTAAAGGGTAATTGGAGGGTTTTAAGCAGGGATTTGTCACCATCTAATTTGAACTTTTAAAAATATGGCTGCTGTATGGGAAATGGATTGAAAGAGAGACAAATTTTGGCTATAAATTCTACAGGAACAATTTGGATAACAAAATTTCCTGTAACTGACATGTTGGAATACCTGATTCATGAGATGAGATCAACACAGAGATTTTTCTTTTTGATCCTCTTTAAAACTTTGTCCAGTAGGGGTAATCTTTCCCTCACCATGGGTGCATATTTAGTCATATTCCGTGAATTCCCTCACTCATTTTAGTCAGCAGACTATTTTTCTACTTGCAATACAACTCAGCTATTATTCATATGCTTTAATCTCTACTCAGAATTAGAATTTTCAATACCTTCCAAGCTAAGACATATAGTAGATGTTGCCTGCCTTTGAGGAAAGAGTTTATAAAAGATCAGTGTTCATACTCTCTCCTTGACCTCTTAAGAGTGTTACCTCTTCCTAGACAATGCTATTAACCTTGGCTAAAGCTAAAAGAAGCATGGAAGGGAAGGTGTTGGGGAGAGTATAGGGGGCAGGGATGCTAATAAAAGATATAGGATAGAAAAAAGCAATTCTTCATCCTTATCATTTTACCTGAAAAAGTAGCTTTATGCTTTGTGGGCTTAGAGGATGTTTAAAGCTGACGCCCTCTCCTGTGGGCTTCCTTGTGTCCTTCAGAGAGTTCCATGTTTAGGCATTCTTCTGTCATTCCTTAACCTTGGTGCAAATATCTCTAATTCTTAATAACTGTTACTCTTTTCTAAGCTCCTAGGAATATGTGTTCCTCTCTAGAATGAAAATTTCTGAGAATGTAAGTCACTCTCAAGTCTGTTTTATCAGCTGTCATTCTGCTGCCCCACAGACTTTGGATTTCCTGGGCTGGGTTAATTCCACTTTTATGTCTCTTCCATACTCAGACTGATCTGATTTGTGTTCCTATCTGAGTTTTAGAGAGGTAAATGAGGTAAGAGGTCAAGGAACCAGCAGAATAACAACTTACCTTAAAGAAATAATTTCACAAAATCTTCCTGCTTTTTCTACAATCTAACCTACCTTCCTTCCTTCCTTCCTTCCTTCCTTCCTTCCTTCCTTCCTTCCTTCCTTCCTTCCTTCCTCTCTTTCTTTCTTCCTCTCTTTCTTTCTTTCTTTCTTTCTTTCTTTCTTTCTTTCTTTCTTTCTTTTTGTATCCTGCATACACACAAAGGGTCTAAAGATGTAGACAATTCCTTTTTGTAAATTCTGTGTATGTTATTTATGTCACATTCACTTTGGAATCTGATGTGTATCATTATTGACATTTCATTTAAAATAAAGCAGAAACTATAATATTATTACATGCCTGACTTCTTCTAAGAACTTTACTTTCTAATAACATTTTGTTTGACCACCATGAGCACACTGTTTTATTTCTACTGTTTCATCAAGAAACACAAATTTGTTCATATTTTGTGCTAAGGATACACCTATGAAACAAAGACTGTGGGGGATCCTTTGTCCTAATGAAGCATACTTCCTCATGGAGAAAACAGACTCAGTTTGAGTAAATAAGTAAGCAAAATAATTTAGTATCATAATGTGGACACTGAGGAAATAAAGTGTGTGTTATGATAAAGAGCAGTGGACCACAGATGAAAAAATGTGTGATGAGAAAACCTGCTATATATGGATGGCCCTAAATAGCTTCTTTTAGGAGAGCAAGCCATAGGAGAAACAAGAAAACAGTGTTCCAGGCCCAATGGAACCGGAAGTACAAAGGCCTGAAGATGGAAAGTCTTGAAGAGATCAAGGAACTTAGAAGGCTAGCTTGACCAAATCACAAACAGTGAGAAAGGAAGAGACTAGTTCAGGATGAGACAGCATTCTAGAATCATCTACCATTACAAACTATTTGGAAGGTATGTAACATTCCTTAATAAAATCTAGATTGACAGTGTGTCTCCTCTGATATGCACATTAATGCATATAAAATATGTTAATTTCAATAAGAGAGCTAATTAGTGTCTAGCTTGATTTGTCAATGATCATTTAAACTAAACCTTGAAAGAAATAGATCCACTTTCAGGAATATGATTCAATTCTTTGCTGAACAAAGAAACTCCAAAAACCCTCAGGGTATAGAACTGTTTCTCTAATTCAGTGCGCTGAAGAAAGACAGCCCACTGTGCTCAGAGTGAATTTAGCTGCCAAAACTCTGCAACAAAAATGCTTTGTGATTTGCTGAAGCAAAGATTCTACTATGAAAATTTCAAATGGAAAACTGCATAGCTCACAGTTTAAAGCAGTTAAAAAGACTCTATCAAAAACTCTGCACATTTAATCAAACAAATAGTCATATATTGTGATTATACAATAAAAATCTATCTGGGGGAAAGGGATTTTTTTAAGACAACTCCTCAGACTAAGAAGGATCCCAATGCATATTAGGTTTCACTATAAAATTGAATCCCCGCTTAAGTTTGCAAATATTTTGGAACTGAGCCTAGAACAAGTTCCACATAAGCCCCAAGGTGGAGCTTCACGCATCTCTTTAAATTTCTCTCTAACTACAGCAATTGCTCTTCTGGGCCAAATTTCTGGACAAGAAGTAGGCATCTGGAGCATCAGTGAGCCCCTTTTAGATTCAGGTGAAATGATTCACTTCCTACTCTCAGCTCCCTTGACATTTTGTAAGTATCTGTTACTTTGCTTCTCCTATTGCAGTCTAGTTACTTGAACTTATGTCTGTCCCTCATCTTCATTTCCTTCCTTTTCAATCTTTACCACAATGTATGTGTTCAACAGGTTTTTAAGGCCTTTTTTGTGTTTGAAATTCACTGTAATGTTTAAATTTGTGTATCGACTTGGATAGACTATGGAGCCCAGATGTTTGGTTAAATGCCAGATTTGACGTTGCACTGAAGGTAATATTTTAGATGTGATTAATATTTAAAACAATAGACTTTGAGTAAAGCAGATTACCTTCCATAATGATGGTGAGCCTTGTCCAATCAGTTGAAGGCATTAAGTGAAAGAGACAGACATCCCTCGAGGAAGAAAGAATTCTGCATCTATACTATCTTCATGTTTGAGCCACAATGTCACCTCTTCTCTGGGTCGCCAGCCTTCCAGGATGCCAAAAAAAATTCAGCCTTGCTAGCTCCCAGAATTGCATAATTCCTTAAAATCCTTTTTTTCCTCTCTCTCTCCCTAACCTCTCTGCTTTTCTCTGTGCATGTGTCTTGAGAACTCTGTCTAATACAGTCAGTAAAATTTAAGCTAATGAAAAAATACATAAATAAATGCATCAGTAAGTCAATCATTAATCTAATAAAATCTTGACACTATGAATTAAAGAACAATTTATAAAGAAGAATATATTATGTAAACATTTACAATTTCAGATTTCTCCAAACACCAAAAATTAAAGAAAATGATTATTCACTAAGCCTAAAATTTAAACAAAAATTTCTGTGCTTTGTTTTTAACCATGATGTTTTCCATGGAGCACCACATTCTTTTGTAGTGTTTGGTGGGGGAGAGGTGATGTGTTTGGGAGAGTCGGCTCTCATCATCAGAGGAACCCAGCCAGGGGACAGGTCTCAGCAGGGCCTGTGTGAGTGGTTGGCTAAGAAGAAGCAGGTACAAATAGCACAATGCTCTGACAGCATCCAGGTTTCACTTTTACACACGTCCTCTACTTTCATAGTTTTAATAACTGTCTTGTCACCATATTACCTCTAAAGTGTTGATATGTGGCACTTCTGGGGAAGGTGCTCAGGAGAAGGACACATTAGTTCTGCTTTCGTCTGTCATTCAGACTGGATGTGACTGGGCAAGACTCTTGTTTCATGAATCTGTGTTTCTGTATTTCCCCTTTTCCTTTTCCCTGTCCATTTAGTATTGGAGCACCTAGTGAGGGTACCTGAGCTCCAGGAGATGCACATGGTGGACACTGCAATTCCTCTAGGTGAACCAGCTTCATACCCACCTAAGCTGAGACTGTGACTATGATGCCTCTAGGAAGAAAGGATTCCATTGGTTTGAAAATAGTTTATACAGCTGAACTAGAATATCAGTAATGTCTATATATTTTTTTTCAATTTTAGAAAAATACCAGATTCATGGTAAATCATTCTAACTGGAAAAAAACATAGTTCGGAATGATAATCTGTTCAAACACACAGTTATTCCCTAATTTCTCCGAATTGAATTTAGCAATCAGTACATTATTTAGCCTCTAATTATTCATATGCATTGAATTTTATAGTAATAGCGCACACAGTTAAATTTTTATTCAGATAGTTGAGTGGAAATGATCAATTTATGATGAAATTATTTGTTAACTTATTATTTACAGAGTGAATTTTTAAAATAAGAGGTAAAAAGTTAGGGGCCCACAATATGTTTATAATGATACTAATATTTTAAAAACATTTTACACTTTTTAAATTATTTACATTTACTCCAATTGTCTTTTATTTCCACATCCCTTCTACTAAACATTACAATGGTAGGAATGTATTGTCTGTAAACATTGGAACAATGTATAATATCAGTAACTGTTCTAGAATTCCCTAATTCCCTCTCCACCTTCTCAATAACAGATATTAACAGACTGATATGTTTCTTTCTATAACACTAATTCTCTCTCTCTCTCTCTCAAAATTTTGTTGCTGTTTTATTAAAATGTAATCACTGCTTTTCAAATTATTCTAAAACTGATGGTTGTTTACTGTTTATTATGTATAGATTATATATATACTTAAAATATAGCAGGTCAAAAACTATAGAGCTATCTCTTTTTCGGTAATATTTTCATGCAATGTAATATTTTTACATCACAAAAAAATGATTTCATCTTGGTAAATATTAATAAACCTTCATTTCTTGCCAATATTTTTTCAGTAAACCAAGGCTCATTAAATATATGTAATATATATTTATATAAAAGATGTATCTAAGGTATATATATGTGTATATATATATATATATATATATATATCTTTCCCTCAATCTCTCTTCCCCAATCCCCTCTCTCTCAATCTATCCTATCTGTGTCATATTGTTACAGGAAAATGAAATGACCAGACACCGGAGGGGTTAAGAGCACGATCCTTTATTCACGTGTGGTCCCAGAGGAGTCCAACTCCAAATTCTGGGCCCTGAACAAAGGGTTGCAGGTCTTTTATATACTCTGTTCCTATGTGGCTACGTGGCAGAAGCGAGATACAGAAGTGGAATGCAGGGGAGCACAGGGGTTAATTCAGATTTCTTTGTTTGGTTAGTTACTACCCTGTGTTTTGACTGGCAAGGGCCGGATTGTTTAGTACTTTATCTCCTGGCTGGCTCGCTGGCTGGCCTTGCCGTTTAGACTAGGAGAGGGGGACCCTGTGCTCTGGCCTTGCCGTTTGAACTGGGGGAAGGGGGACCCTCTGCTAAGGCCTACTGGGTTTAAGTCATTTTTCTATATCAATATATGTTCTCATTTATTTATATATCATATATTTCAAAAACAGGAATTCTAGGAAAAACTGTGGGTGGTAGGCTTATTGTTTTCATAATGTTAAAGGTAGAGGCAATTCACATTCCATAAAGGCTGTAGAAATTATTATTTTTATTAACAATGTATGATAAGGTTTATTTCCACACATTTCACCAAAATTAGAGGTTGTAGTTCTATTTTTTCCAAAATGATGGTAAAATAAAATAAACTATACCTCATTGTTATAGATGGTATACAAATATGGTTTAGATTCTTATCATAAATAGTTTAAATATTAGATTTCCCTCTAATTCAAAGTGAGCACTGAAATATTTTGCCAATTTGGGGAGGGACATATCATTTTTTCATCACTTTGAGGTATTCTATGTACTGGGGATATTAGCTCTCTGTCATATGCATTTTTAATATTTATTGTATTACTTGCTATATAACATTTTATGGGACTTGTTTCCCATATCAAATTGAATAAAATATTTGTATGGAACAGAGTAGCTCCCTTTCTGCAATCTATTGAAACTCAGCCCTGGAAAAAGGGCTTGTTAAAAACAAAAAGAATAAAATAAAATAATATAACTAATTTTATATAATTATCTATGTCTACTTTTCCAAAGTTGCTTTTGTTTTTTTTAATATTATATCCTATCACTCACCAAAATCATACAAATTTTCCTCTGTTACTCTAGTGCTTAATATTTTATATTTAAATTTTTAATGAAATGAATGTAAAATATTTTATTTCAAAAGTATACAAGTTGAACATAAGTTGTATTATCAATATTAAACATGTGCAAAGTACTAAATTGATTAAAAACATTTTAAAATTTATCTATTTTGACCCTAGAGCTAATTCCAGCTTACACTTACAATGATAGATTACATATTAGACTTTAATATTTTTATATAAATAACATTTGTTATATGATTTATAGCTATAAGTACATTTAGGATGATAAGGATTTCCTTGTGTTTGCATAAATCTGAATTTTTTATTGGTGAATGAGTTACAAATAAAGTAGAGAATTATGTTTAAAATTGTCTTGAAAATTAGAGAAAATTGGAATGAAAATAGATACAATCTTCATATTATTCAGCATTATGGAAAATACCACCTATTAACTGGACTTTTCCCTCTATAGATGTATTACATAGTAGGAAACACACAATCTTTTGAATCATTTTTTAAAGACATGCTTATCAAATCCTCCCTATCACAAATACTTCTGACTCCTCCGTTTTCCCCAGATTTCTTATTAATACACTCTTTCCTCACTTGTGTTTGGCTGTTTAAGGCTCACCTTCCTTCACTGTCTGCTGCCTCTGAGCCAACCTCAAACATTATTCATTTTTATAGAAAGGAAAAATTTGAAAACCACTAGCCTAATGACATTCCCCCCAGACTTCTTTTCGATATAAAAAAAACTGTGGAAGTTAAGAAAATGATAGCTATTGTATAATTCTGTAGTGAAAAAAGGGGGGTGGGTTTTTTAAACCTGGTATCCTGAAGCCATAAAAAAACAGGAAGAAGTTTAACTACATAAAAATTAAAAGCATATGCATGTTAAAGGTACATATATAAACAATAAGTCAAAAATAAATGAAAGAGTAAAGAGATATTGTTTGTAACACATACAATGAGAAAGAATAAATTTCTTTAATATAAAAGAAGCCTTTACAAACAAAATTTTAAAGAAAAAATAGGAAAATATAGGGCATAAATATGAAACTTACAGAAAAATAGATGATGGTAAATGTATGAAATTTTGCTCTATTTTATGCATATAAAATAGATAGAAATATAAAGAACTATTCAGATTCCATAATAGAAAAATAATTTTATACATTATTGTTGTGAGAATAAATTAGTGAACATTCTGGACAGTATCTTGGAAATAGCTATAAAAATTTTAAAGTGCAAAAGTATTCAGCTTAGCAATTTTAACTTTATACAATTTCCCTAGGGATAAATTAGACAAATATGCAAAAATATAGCTATAGATATTTCCATTGAAAACTCATTGTAAATACAGAAATCTAGAAACAACCTATTGTTCATTGTTAGGTTAAATAAATAATGATTTATGGAGGTCTATAAAGAAACCTAGCAAGTATAGTTAGGTTCCCAATTCTTTCCCCAGGTTGTATGTAAACAGATTAATATTTGAGTGCAATAGTGTTATCATTAACTTCAATAAAGAGAGACTTAGGATACATAGCCTAATTGGAAAGTGGATATTCAATCTCTCAGTGAATCCCAGTGTTAGACAGACATAATTAGTCGGCCACTGGATAATTGGTCTCAGGAAAACTTTCCCATAAGAGTATAACAGCTGACCTGGGAAGACCTAGAACATGAAGTAGAAGCTAACTCATGTTCCCTGGAAGCCTGATAAGTGTTTCCCAGTTTCCCTATCAATTAGGTAGTTTTTCTCTTGGGGACAATAGGCAGGAGTAGGAGGAAGGGAGAGAGAGAAAGATTAGAATGTAGTTAGGTCATTTTAGGGAAAATATTTCATCAAAATCAAAATTGTGGAAGATGATCTCCCTGAATATTTTTAAGCTTGCATTTAATGATAACAAATATAATTTGTTAAAATAAGCAATTTACTGAATAGAATGGAATATCCTGTACTTCAAAAAAAATAGGGAAACAAATACAAAAGTTTATGCATGAGACATATTTATATTTGTATAGGCATGAACATATCCAGAAAGAGACATGTGAAAATGATACAGAGGTTATTGGTAGGAAGAAAAATTATGCAGGAGATGAATATGATTAAGAGAAAACAGAGTCTATGGTTAAATGTGAGAGAAAAAAAACTAGGAAGAAATAAAATAATAGAAGTTAAAGAGAACACCAAACTTAAAGCAAATGGATGTATATTATAACAGTATTGAAATAGATGTCTGAAAATTAATATTTGAAGTTGAGTTTTTTCTATTCCTTTATCCTTTGTCAAGAATAAAATGAAAATGAATAAAAATAAATAAGTTAAAGGTATTTGTATTACAGTCCATTTTCCACAAACCCTAATAAAAATTGAATTGATTAATACTTAGGTGTACTACAAAAATGACCTTACATTGCATTAATTATTGGGTTCTTAGATAAAAGGTGAATTTTTAGGAATATGTGTGCCTAAGAGCATGATCTTACCATTTTTTCATATGCTTGAATAATAGCCATTTTAAGTGGTTGTGACTTTGTATTTTTCACCCAATCATGTATTCTTTATACTTAGTCTGCCATGTAGTTAACCTAAAATATTAGAAATATTAGATGCAAACTATGACAACACAAAAGATCAGATTATTAAATCTCACTCACATGAATCAGACATCTAACCCAGTAATAGAGATATACCAATGGTTTTGATGATATAAATAATTTTAAGGTACAGGCTAACAAAGAAAGATCCAGTGTAATGCAAGCATCTGTCTCTCCATATGATAGAGCATTGTCTGGGTCATAAACCCTCTGCACCTTTTATTCAGATAGATAGCTTATAGAACATTTCCCAGAGAGCTGTCCTATAAATACAGAGGTTTGGTTTTGTTTTATTTTGTTTGTTTTTTGTTTTTACCATGAGTTATGATAGACAATATGGTCCAATGGGCTGCAATTATCCCATAGGTATGCCCCCCACTAGTCAGTATTATTATTATTGTTTGCCAAACAATAGTTCTGCGATTAACATTTTTACAAGGGGATAAGACTGGGTCAACTTCTTTCCCAGAGAAAATTCTCTCTAATGGAAAGAATAAATTGCAGAGCTACTGTTTAACCATTTGCATACCAAATCTTGAGATGGATTCTGTAAAAGACCCCTTCACAAAAAAAAGATTAACATGCAAATATTAACCACTCAGTAATAGGTAAAGAGATATATACAAACATACACAAATAACTAATTTGAGATATAAAGAATAGAGGATTATATATTTGTTACCCAAATTGGTTGACAGAACTCTTTTTTAGTTATCAGTATCTTACATACACATACTTGTTATTTTATAAATTTGCATCATCTTCTACCTTATTAGAGTCATAACTGAGGGCAAAAGAGCAAAGATCTAAAGTATGTTAATTAATAATAGTCATGTGAGATAGAGTTCAGTTTCAGGATTGATACAAGTATATAACGGAATAAGTCTGTAATTTTTTCTGCTCACATTTCTGTTTGGCCTGGGACTACAAAACTATGCTAATAGTATAAATTTGTGTGCAAGACTAAAATAACCACTAAACAAAGTAAATATCGCCAGATGACAGCATATCACTGTTGGTTAATGTAGTTAATGTGGTAAATATAGTAAGGCGTGAATATAATTTAAGCATCTGATACTCATTTTCTAGGACACTGTTCACACTACAGATGTACACCTATGTTATCAGGCTGCTATAATTACATACATCTTCTTCAATGCATCTCAGTATAATAGTAAGAAAACATCTGTCAGTAGAATTGTTCACACAATATTTGTTAAAAGTCAGTAAAAAGAAATAGACTTTTGAATAACTTTCAAAATCCAGGTGTCAAAACCCAATGAGATTTCAAAAAACTGAAATATTGCCATGCCTCTGGCCGAGCCAGCTCCTTTTCAGCTGCTAACCCACCAAAAGGAATGTCCAGTAGAACATGCTAGATGAAAGTTCTGTTTCCTTAAAATGTGTTCTTTAACAATTTTAATGTATTATATTTTATGCTCCGCCTGTTCTATTCTTTTATTTTTATTTATTGAGTTTAGGGAGAGAGAAGAAGGGGGAATGGAGAGAGGGGCAAGGAAACATCAGTTTGTTGTTCCACTTATTTATGCCTTCACGTGTTGCTTCTCGTACTTGAATGTGCCTGGACTGGAGACCCAACCCACAACCTTGGTACATCTAGATGACACTCTAGCCAGCTAAGCTACCCAGCCAGGGCTTGTGCGTATTCTTATTAAAGGACTTAGCCTATGTGTTTTCTTTTATTTTTTTTTTAATTAGGGTCACGCAGATTAATAAAATTATACAGGTTTCAGGTGCCCAATTCCACAGCACCTCATCTTTACACTGTAGTGTGTGGTCACTACCCCAAGTGAAGTCTCCTTCCATCACCATTTATCCCTCCCTCAGCTCCCTTCACCCACCTTCCCTTGGCAATCGCCACACTATTGTCCATGTCCATGAGTTTGTTCTCTCTCTTCTTGTTTTCTTTTGTTTTCTCACTCCTTCCACCCCCAAAACCCAGCACCCTAATCCCCAACAGCTGTCATCCTGCTTTCCATCTATGAGTTCGTCTCTATTTTGCTTGCTAGTTCATTTTTTTCATTAGATTCCACACATGATTGAAATCATATATTTGTCTTTTTCTGACTGGCTTATTTCACTTAGCATAATATTCTTCAGGTCCATCCATACTGTCACAAAGTGTAAGATTTCCTTCTTTGTTATGGCTGAGGAGTTGGTAGGAATGAGCAGCCACTGTGGAAAACAGTATGAAGTTAATGGTAAAAAATTAAGAATGCAGCCCTGGCTGGTATAGTTCAGTGGATTGAGAATGGGCCTGCTCACCAAAGGGCTGCTTGTTCAATTCCCAGTCAGGGCACATGCCTGGGTTGCGGGCCAGGTTGCTAGTGGGGGATGTATGAGAGGCAACCACACATTAATGTTTCTCTCTCTCTCCCACCCTTCCCCTCTCTCTAAAAATAAGTAAATAAAATCTTTTTTAAAATTAGGAATGCAACTGTCTTGTGGCCCAGTGATTCCACTTCTGGGGATATATCCAAAGAAACCCAAAATACTAATTTGAAAGAATATATGTACCCCTATGTCTACTGCAGCATTATTTATAATAGCCAAGACATGGAAACAGCCTAAGTGCCCATCAGCAGATGAGTGGATAAAAACACTGTGGTACATTTACACAGTCGAATACTACTCACCCACATCTTATCTGTTTTCAAAAGCATGATTACATAATGTTTACCACTTAACTAAAATCAGAATGAAGTTGGACAATTTTTGAAATGAATTAACTCTTGCTTACCCTAATACTTTTCCTATATTTCACACAGACTTAAATTGAACTGTCACATGATTCTTTACTAACTTAACATATTATATTTAAATATAAGCTAATGATCACTATGCCAATTAGTAAAATATATGTGGGCTTTAAAATTGACTGAATTATCTTAATTTACATGTAATCTGTTAAGTAAAGACTGTTATTCTAATTAGTGATAATGTAACAAATCAAGATATAAAATTTGATTGGTTCCTTGAAATTTAACTTAATTGGTAATTGCTAATCTAATTAGCAAATGCCATAAACTTAGTGAAGTGTTTCATCTGAGAAAATAGAAAAGTGCAACAATGCCAACTTAAAGAAAGAATAATAAATGATTTGAATTGTAGCCACCTCATTACCTAACACTTGATGTTATAAACAAGGAGCTCCCCCTAATACTTAAGTTAACTTATGTGACTCTAACATTATTTTGTTATTTAAAGAACCCACCAGATGTACATATCTGTGTTTGAAAGTCAAAATAATTTTGAAAGTTTGTTAATAAAAAGAAAGAACATCCTGGAGAACAGCCATTCCTCAATAGGGAATAGGTGCCAGGAAACCCTCTAAAAATTCTTAATACAAGTCTTAAAAATCTTAGCAACACCATTACCTCAAAACATATGGCATTTATAGTCTGTGTCTATGACGTTAAAATATAGCAGCTTATGTGTGCTCTTTCCAAGAGATATGTTGCATATCTGCAGGGAAGGAAGAGAGAAAAAATGCGATGTCTACAAATTCTTTGTTAAAAGCTCCTTTATTTAAAAATCAGGCTTGATTACTTGCTCTGTGATCTAGAAAGTAATCCCAATTTATCAGAGATAAATTATCTGAGTCTCAATGCCCACAGAATTGGGAAGATAAAGCATCCATAGCACAAAAGCATTTAGTCATCCGTGCACTTATTTATTGACTGTCTGCTATCAACAAGACAGTGCGAAAGTTGCCGGGGATGCAACACCAAGCAAGACAGACAGGGTCCCTGCCTTCTACGACCCTATGTGGTATTGGGGAAGGAATACAATAAACAAAAAACCAACTGTGTCAAAAGGGGACAGATACTAGGAGAAAAATAAAAGAGTGGGAGTGTTGCTACTTTAGATAGACCTGTCATGGTAAGCATTTTTTTTTTTTTTTTTTTTTTTTTTATGGAGCAGAAACCTTACTGACATGAGAGAGAGAACAATATGAATTTCTGGGAAGAACTTTGATTTGTTATTGGGACAGTAAGATCAATGTTCCTATAACAGAGTTAAGGCAGAGGAAGAGTGGTGGATAATGAGGTTAAAAAAGTAGTGTGAATAAAAAACAGGAGTTCTAGGAAAAGTAACCTCACAGGGTAATTTGATCATAAATTCCTAACTGGGCAGGTCATGATGGGTAGTCATGCCTCAAGTCTGGAACTTCTTTAGTGAAAGGTTTTAAACCATCCCTGTCTGTTATTCTTGTGTTTCTGCATCTAGGTTAACGCACCTTTGAAATACCAGAAGTAATACCCCTCCAAGGGGGTGTTAACCTTCAAGAGAGTGCATAATCTTGTTAAATATCCTGTAATCCAATCCTTACCTTGCTTTCTCCAATCTTTCTTACATCTTCTACTTAATTTCAAATGCCTAAAAGAAGCTGCAAAACTGTTATTCTGCTGAGCATTTGAGCTCTTGCTTTCTGGCATATGTCATCAATTTGGCTCAAATAAACTTTTATAAAATCCTCTACAGGTGTGGGTGGTTCTCATGTGGACAGTAGCTGGGAGCCAATCACATGGATTGTTTAAATCTTACTGAGGATTTGCAAGTTTAGTTTTGTTTTGTTTTCCTAGGTGTGGTAGGGAAACAGGAGTGTTTTGAGCATTGGAATCATGATTTGCATTTTTAAGGGAGCATATGACAGTTGTGAGAAGAGACTGTTAGGACTGGGAAATACAATATAAACAGTAAACTTGTTTGGAATCCATTGCAATGATCAAGGTGAGAGATTTTGGTGATTTTGCTCCAGAGTAGTAGGTCTGGAGGTGATTAGAAGTGGTAAATCTTGTTGCTTGCTGGGATCCAAGATTGAAAGCATACGTAGTAAGAATTACAGTGTGATGTCCTTATGAAGTCAAATGAAGAATTTCTCTGTTTTTCACTTGAGCAACAAAAAGAACAGATTGTCCTTTACTAGTACAGTGAAGATTTGGGGAAGATAAGATTTTTGTTGTATGGGTGTGGAAGATTATCAACAGTTTGAGTTTGGATCTATTAATTTTGATTTGCCTCTTGGTCAAGCAAGATAACATAGTAAATAGAAGTTTAGGTATATCAGCCTATAAGTCAGGAGGGGGTGGAACTGAAACTGGAGAAATACATTTGAATATGATCTGTATTTAAGCATAAGATAATGTTTGAACCATAGAACTGGATAGATTAGCTTGGGAGTGCATGCAGGTAACAAAGAGAAGAGTATTTGTTTCTGACAACCTATACATTGTTTCTGACAACCTATACATACAAAAAAATATCTCTAGTGGTTGACACTCACTAAGATTATAAATGGAAAATAAAGCTTTTTAAATGATTTGACTTTCTATGATAAAGAAGCTAGAGAATAAAAGCAGCCAGGGGAAAAAGACACACTTTATGCATAATAAGACTGACTCATCAAAAATAATATAAAGACTTCTTTAAAGTGTGCCAACACAGGCTTCCACATCCAACAAAACTGATGATGCTAAGAGCAAAACATTTTGGGATAAAAATTGCAAAAAATACAGGGCCCAGCAAAATTAACACCCCTTTTTATTACAAAATATTTTATTACAAGATCATAAGCATGTAATTCTGTAACAGATCAATATCACATTTGAGCCTTCCATTGTCATTTTAGGTAAAATTTCAAATTAAAACTGTAAATGATTACACCCATTTTATTACCTTACCAACCACACTCAATCAAGCAGGTATTACTTCTGCTGGACCTTGTATATTGCCAAAAGATCACAACTAAATGAATATAAATGCTAAAGAAAGGCCATTCAATAAAACTTTTTTAAAAATACAAGAAATATAAATATGTAAATAAATATAATTTTTTCTTTTAATTAATTTAGAACCATATTTAAAGAAAAACAATAACATTATCTTATATCATTGTACAGCACATACAAGTAACATTTATGATGTAAATAACAAAAATATTAAAAGATGCAAAGGAAATTGTAGTAGGTAGTTAGGCACGAGAAGAGTAGGAAAGACAGGCCAGGTGCAGGGGTTCAACAGGGTGGAGAGTCCCAGGTGCCTAGCAACCAGCAAAAGTATAAGCCCTTGCCCAGACCACTTCCTTAAGCATTAACCCCTGGAGAGGACATTTAGCCTTTAGCTGTGTTTCTGCTCCAAGCCCAGAGAAGAAGCAGATTCAGAGGGAGCAACAATATGGCTGACCTCAGGACCAGTTGCTTTAACCGATGACCCATGGCACTGACCAGCCAGAGGAGACCACAACCCTGAGAGGGTACACCTGGAAAGCTGATGACTATTCTATCAAGATCCTCCCCTGAGACCTCCAGACAGAAGCCCTCCTAAGCTCCAAAGGCTCTTCTTTTGCCTCCATAACATGTTTCCTGACCCCATTTCTATCATTCACTCACTTCTACCTCTGTGCCTTTCCACATAAACTTCGGCTTATAGTTTGAGTCTTGGCTCTGCATTCTTTCTTAGCCAGAACTTAACTACCATGGTTCCTGAACCAAGGCTTTCTATCTGGTACATTTTCGCCACCAACAAAATTATACTTTTATAAGACTCTTACATTTCACATGAACTGGTCCAATATTCACTAAAAGTAGACTCTAGCGTGCTAAAGATACACATTGTAATAAATAGAGCAATTACAAGAACAAAATTAAGAGTTACAGTTATAAAGAGTTGAAATGAACAAAATGTTTGGTTAACTCAAAATTATGAACACAGAAATAAAGGAATGGAGAATAAACAACAACACAATTAAAATCTTAAAAAAGAAGCAAATAGAAAATAAATACCAACATGATACATTCAAGCCCAGTAATACCAATAATTACATTAAATATAAGTCCATTAAACACTACAGCTATAAGAAAGAGATCATCATACTGGCAAAAAAAGACCCCAAATATTCTGTTATCAATAAATGCATTTAAAATATGTGCTAAAGAAGTATTAAGAGAAAAAGATACACCATCTTCTTTGATTAGCTAAATTAGTACCAAGGTACACTTTTAAGATGGAATATTTTCAGAGATAAGTAAGTATATTTCAAACAACAAAAGGAAAGCATTAGCAAAAAAACATACAACCTTTTAAATGTATCGGTCAAAATAGCAGAGCTTCAAAACACTTGAAGAAGAAGCTAACAGAACTAGAGGAAAATAGGGAAATCTAAAATCCTAATGGGCATTAACATCAATTTCTAATAATAGGTAAAGTAACTAGGCAAAAAAAATTCAGGAAGAACATAGGAAGTTTGAATTATTAACCAACTTGCATAAATTAATATTTATAAAACATTATACCCCACAACCTCAGGATACACATTCACATTTTACCAGCACATGTGAAATTCACCAAAGCAAGCCATACAATGAGCCATAAAAAAGGACTCAATACAAATCAAAAGACTGAAAATGTGAACAGTATATTTTGTGACCATAACTAAATTATATTCAAATTCAGCTATGGCCATGTGGTTTAGTTGGTTGGAGTATCATCCAAACAAAAGTTTATGGGTTCAGTCGCCAGGTGGGGCATGTACCAGAGGAGACTGATCTGTGTTTCTGTCTCACATCGATGTTACTCTCTTTCTCTCTCTCTCTCAAATTAATGAAAACATATCCTCAGCTAAGGATTAAAAAACACTAAAAAATAAAGTATATTAAAAAAAGCCAGTAACAGTCAGATATCCTTTAAAAATCCCCATATTCTGAAAATAAACAACACACTCTAAAATGATCCAAAAGACACAAGAAAAAAATTTTCAAAATAAATTATAATAAAAACATAACATATAAAAATGAATTTAAAGAAGTACTAAGTATATATTTAAAGCTTTAAATGCTTCTATTAGGAAAATGATGAGGTATAAAATCTGTCTAAACTTCCAACTTAAAAATCTAGAAAAAAACAGAAAAATTAAACCCAAACTAAGTACAATAATAAAATATTTAAGAGAAGAGCACAAATCAATGACACAGAAAAACAAGAATATGGAAAAGAATGAAAGGAAAGCCACAAAAATGGAGAAAATTATTAATAACAACTATGTCTGATATCTGTATGCATATATAATGTATACAGTTGAAAATGCATGTATCTGACAAGGGATTATATCTTTGAATATATGTATAAAGAACATCTAGATAAATATAATAAAATGACCCTATAAATTAAAAATTTAACAACAACAAAAAAACTTGTTCAGATACCTTACCAAAAGAGGGAGAAAAATACACACACACACACGTGTGTGTATATATATATAAGCATATGAAAAGACCTCAAATCATTGGCCTTTAAGGAAATACAAATTGAAACTATGATGACATATTATTTCAAGCCCAGAAGAATGGCTACAATTAAAAGACAAAACAATGGCCTTGGCCAGGTAGCTCACTTGGTTAGAATGTCCTCTCAATACACTAAGGTGATGGGTTTGATCCCAGGTTAGGGCACTTTAAAAAAGCAACCAATAAATGAATAAATAAATGGAAAAACAAACTGATCTCTCTCTCTCTCTCTCTCTTTGTCTCTCGGGTGATTTTTTTAAAACAAAGACTGATTAACAACCTATATTGGGGAGAATATTGATAAAGCACAACTCTCATACAATGTTATTGCTAGTGGAACTGTAAAATGGTACAACTCCTTTGAGAAATAGTTTGTTAGTTCTTTATAAACTTAAACATGCACTCTATGACACAGTAATTCAAATCTAACTATTTATCCAAAATAAAGGAAAACATGTGCCGACAAAAAGAATTTTAAAAATGTCCATAGCAGTTTAATTCACCAGAGCTCCAAACTGGAAACAACCCAAATGCTCGTCAAAATGAGAATGGAAAAATAAATTTTCAATAATATCCATCCATGATTACTATTCAATAATAAAAAACAATGGAATATTAATAAATGCAAATTGCATAAATCTCAATGACATGTTAATCAAAAATAGCAGACATAAGCTGTAATTTTATTTACATGAAATTCAAGTGTAGGCAAAACTTATCTATGGTGTGAAATATCAATCATCTTTGGCTTTGGGAGTGAAGATGGGCTGCAAAGGTATAATACTCAACATTGTTATTGGGATATTCATTATACAGCTGGATACATTTGCCAAACTCAAAAAACAAATTTCACTCTATGTGAAACTTCAATATAAATATTAAACATACACACAAATCTATACTTCAGCTGACAACCTATGTAAAATAGTCACTGCTCCCAGCACACTATATAGTCTTCTTTTTTGTTTTGTTTTATTTCTATTATTTATGATGTTTCAGTTGTTCCACTGTTTCTGCCTTTCCCCACCTCCTCCCAGTCCCACCCTCTCCCCAGCCCAGCCAATCCCCATATTGCTATCTGTGTCTACGAGTTATACATACATAAATGTTCTTTGGTTAATTCCTTTATCATCTTTCATCCAAACCCCCCAACTTTTTCTGGTAACTGTCAGTCTGTTTCATGTATCTAAGCTTCTGTTACTATTTTGTTCATTAGTTTACTGTGTTCACCAGAGTCAACATATAAGTGAGATCATATAGTATTTTTGTTTCACTTATATAATTTTCTCCAGGTCCATCCATGCTGCTGCAAAATGTAAGAGTTTCTTTCTTTTTTTTTTTTTTACTTCTGGATAGTACCCCATTGTGTAAATGTACCATATTTTTTTATCCACTCATCTACTGATGGACACGTAGGTTGCTTCTAAAATAGTGCTGCTATAGACATAGGGGTACATATACATTTTGTATTGGTGTTTCTGTATCCTTGGGGTATATTCCAGGAAGTGGAAACACTGGATCAAAAGGGAGTTCCATTTTTAATTTTTTGAAGATGCTCCATACTTTTTTTCACAGTGGCTACACCAGATTACATTCCCACCAATAGTGCACTAGGGTTCCCTTTTCTCCACATCTTTGGCAACACTTGTTTTTTGTTGATTTATCAATGGTAGCCATTCTGACAGGTGTAAGGTGACATCTTATTGAGGGTTTAATTTGCGTTTCCGTGATGATTAATGATGTTCAACATTTTTTCATATATTTATTGGCCCTCTATATGTCCTCTTTGGAGAAGTGTCTATTCATGTATTTTGCCTATTTCTTAATTGGGGTGTTTGTCTTCCTGGCATTGAGTTGTATTAGTTCTTTGTATATCTTGGAGATTAAACCCTTGTCAGCTGTATTATTAGCAAAAGTGTTCCCCCATACAGTGGGTTCCCCGTTCATCTTGCTGATGGTTTCTTTAGCTATACAAAGGCTTTTTAAATTTGTTGCAGTTCTGTAAGTGGAAGGGGAAAAAACCTGTGCACAGCTCCTGTTGCACTAAGAGTCCAGATAGAAATAGTTTTCTTTTTAGTTCATAGCAACTTGTTGTTACTTGACATAATGTTAAATGTCCATTCTTCTATTTGTTTATAGGCTGGCTGGCCCATCGGAATGTAAATTCTGTCAGAGAAGAAATTTTTCTTGTTTAACATTCAATCAGCAATACCTAGAACGCTGCCTGGAATGAGGTAGGCACTTAATAAATAGGTGTTAATGAACATGAGTTGCTTCAGCACTCAGTATGCAGGTAATGTGACATTTTCTTGTCCCAAAATAATCAAGATCTAATACCAGCCCTCCACTTACTAAAGTCATTATAAGTTTTTTGCTTTTAAGTGATCCAGAACTCTGCAGTTTTCACAGTCTAGAAAATAAATATCATATGTGGCCTCCACTTACTAATTTCTCTTAGTTGCTGCTGATGCTATTCATTGTCCATATGACATATTCAGAGGGAACTAGTTCTAGTAAGAAATATACTCCCTTCCAGGCTCCTCCTTCCAAATCATGCAACACGGTTTTTATAGGCGTAGGGCTTGGTGCACTATTCTTCTTAAGAAGTCTTCTCCACCTTGAGGAGTTTCTTTTCCCTAATGGACAATTATAAAGTCGATTTCTTCTCCAGGTTGATTTTTTTTTCCCAAGACTCAAAAATTATGTAGCCACGTTTCCACTTATTTATTACTCAGCCCTTTAATGGTGGTACAACAAGATATCAAATTGAAATATCTGCTTGCTCCATCAAGTCGCCAGGGACAAGAGCAGCCCTGCCAAGAACTGAGGCTCCTCATTTCTAGCTGAAAAAGGGGAAAGAGTCATGAAAAGAGGAACAAAAGATACTGTACTGGAATGTCAAGACATGTGATCATATGACTATGAACCACTTATTTCCTACGAAACCCCAAGCCTCAGACTGGGACACTGTCCCAGGGAGAGCTGCCCAAACCTCAGGAGATACAAACTTTAAGTTTTTTATCAACTTGCTAGCACTGAAACTCAGATTTATAATTTAAATTATACGTATACATGTGTGTATATATGTGTCATGCATATATTACCTATATACACCTATTACTTAACATGTGTGCGTGCATGCATATATGCACAGGTCACCAGTCATAGTTGCTACAAAAGAATGAAATAGACATTCTCCCAACAATTAATGATATACAACTGAATTCTTCTACAGCCGAAGAAAATAATAATACAATACATTCTTAAGACTTTCCTACATTAAATTTTCATATCCTATGGATTGCACTAAAGTTTAAGTCACTGAATATATGTTTTACCATATTTATATGTTACGATACTAAAGCATTCTATAAAACCTAATTTAATCGAAAAATATTTTTAAAAGTATAAAAACATATAGGTGCATCTTATTTATATACAGCACAGTTAGATGTTCAGTTATGTTTGTTGATCAAACCCAGATATTGGAAAACATTAGCAATATATTTTTCAGAAGTCCTAACATCATTTTGGAAAAACTTGGGTCAAAAATAAAAAAAGAGGTTGTATATGACTTAAGATCATCTTAAAATTAAAGGACTATTCAAAATATTCAATTCTTTTGAAAATTCTGGAATTGGCATACTATCATATAATGAAGTCACAGCTCTTAAAAATCAATTATTTGATTTCTGTTTTACTCTTGAGGTAGCTGAGACTCCAAATGAAATATCTGTGTAAAGACTGAGGCTCTGAGTTTTGGTAATGGAGAGTCAGAAGACAACAGTTCCTGATTTTAAAAAATTCTTTATTTTATTTTATTTTTAGTGTTGATGCTGTTACAGTTGTTCCAGCTTTTCCTCCCTCTCCCCACCTCCAACGAGCTTTATCTTCTTGCCTCCCCAAGCCAATCCCACATTTTTGTCTGTGTGCATGTGTTCTGCATAAATGTTCTTTGGTTAATCCCTTTGCCCCCGAACTCTAACTCCAATTCAGATAACTTAAATGGTTCCATCATTAATTCATACATTCCAGTTTCCGAGCACACACTAATCATTTTAGCATGCTTAATCAATTAATTTTCCTAATACAATTGATTTTGGATCTACCCCATTGGCCTCTGCTTTCTATACATCATTTACCTTTCTTGTCTTCACTTACTTATCATTTGTCATTTTGCCCACCCTACCTTCAAAATACCAAACTTATCTTATTTATCCAATTACACACCTCCTTAGGTCTCTGGGCATCGTTGGAGAACAGCATAACCAGAAACATTGGTACTTGCTTGTCATACTCAGCTGGACACCCAATAATCTTGGCAATGCAATAACCTTTTTCTGGTCTTTCATTTTCCCATTCTCTACAAGAATGGTTTCAAAGCTTTTCCACTTTCCTCAACCTTTGACAAGCCTTCTTCATTTTCACCCTAGGTAAATGACCTTGCTGACTATTTCATATAGAAACTAAAAATTACCAGATCCAAACAATTCTTAACCTCATATCTGTATTTGCAGCCGTTCTTTGTTACTTTTGTCGTGTTACAGTGGAGTAAATATGCAGTCTCTCCAGCTGTGCCTGATCTAATTTCTTTAAAGAAAATAATATATTCAATTATCTTTCTCTCCTATGTTATTAACTTCTCCCTGTCTACTGTCCCCTTTATATTTGAATGTATATATTCTTAATGTATATATTTTCTATTCTTCTAGACTTTGTTAAAGGTTTAGATGTAAGGTTTGTGTGGAATTACATGGTGTTCAGAGCAGGAACCCAGAATTGTTTAAATAGTATTCTATCTATTAACATTCTGCAGTAGGGTCTCAACAGAGAGACCTGAATACAAGAAACTGTGACAAAATGAATCAGCACATAACTTTATTAAGACTAGATGGGAATCTGGTTACCTAACTAACTCATGCTGCAAACTGGTTTGGAGAGCTCGTTGTTACTTAAGGTCTATGTGAAGCCACGTTGTTCTTATCTGCTGAGTAAGAAAGAAACAGGTTTGGAGAACAGGCACTGGTCTCACCTCATACCCATTTTTCAGACAGTCAGAATATAGAGAACAAATAAAGACTGAACACTATTTGCTGTAGTACATAGTCCATACCTAAGACTGAGTAGGTCCATCATATGAAATATCACCTAATTAATGTCCTGGGCTTCAACCAATCATACTAATGGCCACTCTTTTCTTGGGGGTGGGGAGAGAGAAATCTGTCAAGAGGTACGTAGAGCAGAATATGGGAAGAGAGATGCATTTGACTAAGCTAACTTTTTTCTTGTCTACATTTCTACTCTTTCTACCACTCAATTCTTGCCAATATAAAAAAAAATGGAATTTTCCACAACAGAAACTTTTTAATGTCTCTTGAGGTCTCCATGTCAGCCTGTCTAATTGTCATCTTGCAGACCTTATTTTACTCCACCCCCCCCCCCCAATCCTCAGTTTCACTTGATAGGGCTCATCAAAAGCTAATTCTCTAACTACACATCCTTTCTTTAGCTTTAATAACAAGATATTTCCTTAAGTTTTCTCTTGTCTTTCTTGCTGTTCCTTCTGAGAAATATTTGACAACTCAATGGTAATTAATAGTAATTACCATTATCTTTAATTAGTAATTAATGTTCTTCTACAGAATGTAGAATCATTTACCTGAGACTTCTTATTCCACTTTTTTTCTGTCAGTAAATGTCCATGCTGTCTACCAAGTTCCTCAATTTAGCACCCAATTATTGGATTATTGTCCCTGACTCCTTACTCACCAATGTTCCAATGTCCTCTAACCTTAGTGCAACTCTTAAACGTAATATTTAATTTCATCCATTCCCATTATTTCTTGTCAGGAGTGGCCTTATTTCTTACCTAGCATGTAATCCTTTATGGTTTTTGTAAATCCACTTTGACCCAGTCTAATTCATTCTTATTACCTTTAGATTGAACTTCCTGAATGACTAACTTTGTCACTCCCTTCACTAAATTATCTTTTGGATCAAGTTCCATGCCAATAAGGTCCATTCTCTGGATGTTACTTTTTTTCATCTCACACAATTTTACTTTTGTTATTTTTGGTCCAGCCACACATTGTTCAATGAAAGGTAATGAATTATTTAGACCAGGGCCATATTTAGTTACTAATTACATATTGTTATGAAACAGAAATTTATTTTTTCACAGTTCTGGATTGGAAATCTAAGATCACAATGTGAGCAGGTTACTTCTCCTGAGGTGTTCTTCCCATGCTTTTACATGGTCTTCTCCTGGTGTCTATTTGTTCAAGTTCCTCTTTTTATAAGGACACCAGTCATATTGGATTAGAGCCCACCCTAAAGATCACATTTTAACTTAATTACATCTTTAAAAACCTTATCTCCAAATATGGTTACAGTCTGAGGTTAAAACATCAAAATATGAATTTTGGAGAGACATGATTCAACTCATAATAAACCTGCTCATAATGCTTTCCAAAGTTCAAAGTTTTGAACTCTTGATTTTGAAGATTTGGTTTTCTCCCATCAAGAAAGGTAACTCTATGATATCCACATGGCATAATTTTCCACTCAGTTTATATAGTCACAGTTAAAAATACAAATATTAGCTGAAAATGACCTACCTGGTAGAATATAAAGTATAAAGAAATGTGTAAGTGGAAGGAAAATGCAATCTTTTGTCTGAACCCCAAAGCTTTAGAAGATTTTTACTTCCAAAATTAACTCATATACTCCAGTTTTATTAGTGAATAAAGTATTTTTATTATTGATATTTTACTTGCTCCCTCTAGAACTCTTTTACTATTATTTTAATAAAAGAAAATGTAGACAATATGTTCTTCCAGTTATCATTTGTAGCAATACCCTAGAGTATATGTCAAAGGTATTTTTTAATGAATGCATAGACTGTGTTTAATCATCAATGACATTATAAAATGTTACTTATGTCAATACAAATGAGAACCTTTGTACAATTTAAAGATAAGTAACTATTGGAATAATCATAATTGTTATTTCATATTCAGAAATTACTTCCTGATGTTGGAAGTGTTTTTTCGTTTAGAACAATAGCTGAGCTTTGAAAAAATATGTATTATAACATGTATTGCATACTCAATAACTTTCTACTACATTTCTGCCTTTCTCAAAATCTTAATGTCCAGAGTATCATACTCTGCCAAGTTATCAAACTTCCAAATAGTTGCTAAATCAAACAGTTTCTGTGGTGCCATCTTTCATATTTGGGTAATTACATCTTTCAAGTCTTTTCTGCATACTGCCACATACGAAAGTCAGGGAGACTACGGTGATGTCTGTTGTTTGTGCTGCCCAGCCCTTTATGATAACCACATCCTGATTTTCTTCTCATTCCATTTGCTTCTGTGACAGCCAAATCCATCTCCCAATACTGTGTGACTTAGCCCTGGAAATGCAGAAGATTGCATTTGCCTGGCCACAGCGATAGTCAAGGACTGAACAGATAATCCAAACTGAGTTTATGCTATGAAAGGACATTTTGCTCTCATTTCTGGAAAAGATATCCCTGCCCTTTCCTGTGAGGCCCAAGGTTATGTAAGAACTGAAGATTCTATAATCATCTTGTTACCATTTGGATCCAAGTATATGAAAACAAGCCAGGAAATGGTGAAAGATAAAACGAGTTAATGACATGGTTTGAGTATTGAAGCAATTGGATTTCCTAGTTATGGGATCCAATAAATTTAATCTTGCTTAAACCAATTTTGATTGGGATTATGTCATGTACAAGGTTTAGTCTTGACTGATATTATGGAGAAAGATGCTCTTTTAACCAAAAAAAAAAAAAAATGTACAGGAGATGTGCCAGAAAAATACATGTGCACTTGGCTATACATGTAACAGAAAAGAATTCTATGACATACAGTTGCAGACTCAGAAGCTGTGAGAAGATTGTTCAGTCTCACAATATAATTTTAGCAGACAAATGCAAGAAGATCCCTGTTTCATGTTGGAACAGTTAAAATTCTTGCTGATAGGTAATGTGAAGTCTGGAGCCATAACCAGGAAAGCTAAGGCTGTGTACAGAACCATCTTTATGTATTTACAAACTAGCCCACAGAGTCACCTGACTGGGTCTGGGCCCCGAGTGGGTCTGCCTCCACCTGCTGGTAGTGTGTGGGTTCTTCATTAAGAAAGATTTCACAACAGGAATCCATGTGATTTGGGGAGTATGTTCACTAAAGCTGGAGATAATAAAGCAAAGGAAGGGCTTAAAGTTGAAGAAATAACTAGAGAGAGAAATAGAAAAAGGAAAGGTTGGAGACAGGTTCAAAGGCTTAAGCCTGGGATTCGTTGCCACTGCCCACTGTTCTCCTGGTAGCAAGTATCCTGGGGCCTCTTAGAGTTTAGAAGATGCATGCTGGTGGGGGAGGAACTGAGGGAAAGGAAAACTGCAGGCATGCTCCTGGGAGGGAGCATGTGCAGCTGATTATTTGTCTTGAATCTTTTTATTTTTCTTTGGCCTTAGGCCAGAATCCTCAGGGAGGTCTCAAGGAAGCATCTTAACAGAATATTCATTGGCTTTTCAAAGGTGTCCTTCAGTATGTTGATTCATCAAAATGTGTGTATAAATGTACCAAGATTATTTTTCTGGCTAGTTTTATTTTTAAAGAATGTTATTGAAGAGGGACTAGGACCAAGGCCAGTCTGCCCCAGAACAGTCTGGAAGGTGTAAGCCATTTGCTCCTAAGTGTCCTTGGTTAGGGAAGATAAAATCTTGTGATTCATTAGCTGGCTGCAAATTGCTCAAATTGTTTGGCCTTGCTTGATTACTGTGTCTCACTTTTCCTTTTTCCACTTGTCAAGGAATTTTCCTAGCCTCTCACTATTCTGCTTCAACAGGAGAATTGATGCCACCTCACAATTGGGCAATAACTGTGGCATATGCAACAGATAGTAAGAGTGGAAGAGGGTAATGAGTCTATAGACCAGAGAGTGTAGGTTCTCTGGAACACTGACTGGGATGGAACATTTTCTTTCTTAACATTTGCCTGGTGCAAGCCCTTTTTGGTAGAAAATATTAAAGGAACAAAGTCTGGGCTCTGAATGAAATCAATGTATCTTAAGGGAGAAAAGCAATTAGAAATCCATGACCACTGCAATAAGATGAGCACGTTCAAAGGATGATGTATAACAGCCAATGTATAAAGCAAAGCAATAAATGACAGCTTCGCATAGATGGCTAACCCAAACCCAGGTAGCTAAGTGTGCAGGGGAGCTAGAAACTCCCTGCTGTGTGTGCAGAAAGCTGTGGTTGAAGTGAGTTCACTTTTATCTGCTATGAAGTGAAGGTGTGGTAAATCCTGAGGGCTTCTTCCAGGGCAGGAGACAGTGGTGCAGTGTTTAGTCCACTGCCTTCTTCTTGGGCAACAGAAGGAGAAAGACATCATTTTCACATCATAGAGGCAAAGTGAGGGCAGCAATATTCTAGACAATGAGAAAACTTCGATCCTTTATTACTCTACTCTGAAATCTGAATCCAGTCCATGGTCAGAGAATTATTTTCAACCTCCCCCCACCACCACCTTCTGCCTTTAACCAGCAACAGAAGTAGAGGTTCCAGAGTGGAACCTCTACTAAATATAGACACAGACCACAGAGGGGCCAGAAGAAGTAGCCTGTCAATGAGACAGAAAATAGTTTAAGGGGGTTGAGAATTAATAAGAGAAGTCCTGGAAAGAAGGGTCTATGCTTACTGGGAAGGTATGGCCAAGTGGGTCTTCAAAGTGGAGAATCAATTACATATATCTTTGGTAATGGGCCTGGTGGGGATGGATGGTTTCATGATGGGGATGAGCACTCCCAGATCTCCAATGCTCTGTGAGCTCTATAAATAATATTTTCTCATTTGAGCCTAAAAATAAAAGAATGAATTTTTTTTCACCCCAGAGCCTCCCTTAAGATTCATGTCCAATTGTTTACTATCCTTATTTAAAAAGTGTTTTTTCAGCTGGGTGTTTTTCATGAATGTTCTTATCTACCTGGATTAGTTCTATTTAGCTCAAATTCTTCTTTTCCAGAAGCTGGAAATGTTTGTCATATAACTTATATTGTACAGATTCTAAGATCATGATATGTAAGGGTGCTCTCCAGGCTAATTTTGATAAAAATTGATGTACAAAGTAAAAGTTCTTTATAATTTCAGGAAAAGAGTGACAATCCTTCTCTAAAAGAAGGGAAAAAGACATAAGAATGAGTCTGATAAGAGTATTATAAAATATAATTTCCTTTTCATTTCACCTTACTAAAAATTTATTATCAGATAAATTCTAGTGAAAAATCATGTCTGCTTAGTATTTTGGTGACTTGGTGAGACACACTGTCATAAACAGATTGTGTTCCAGCTATTGTTATTTCTGGTGTCTTGTAAAATCAAACTCTGTAAAGCATAAGGCTTTATATCATCATATTCTGAAGAAGGAACAATGTGTTTCTTCAGTATTCACTGAATTGGACTAAATAATTAAGATTTTGAGTATTTTGCATAAAAAATAATAGCATTTATATTTGTATAAGATGTTACAGTTAACAAAACACTTATGCATGTAAGCAACAAGGTTATTATGAGTGAGTTTTAACCCCAAGGTTCTAAAATCATTGGTGAAATGAGACAGAAAGGACATTAAATTACATCTTATCAGCCCGCAGGATAGGACTGCTCATGTTCTATGTATGGTACTGTTTCTACTGTCGCTGTACTATTATGTTATGTTGCTTTGTTAAGGCCATAGAAACAGATCATAAAACTATGAATAGTGATAAGGTTTCTCCTGAAGGAAAATGGACATGCTCTCTATCATTCAGGTTACAGAAAGAAATCAGAACTCAAAATGCAAACCTTGCCCTGGCTGGTGTAGCTCAGTGGATTGAGCACAGGCCTGTGAAGCAAAGGGTCGCTTATTTGATTCCCAGTCAGGGCACACGCCTGGGTTGCAGGCCAGGTCCTCAGTAGGAAGAGCATGAGAGGCAACCACACAGTGATATTTCTGTCCCACTCTTTCTCCTTCCCTTCCCCTCTCTCTAAAAATAAATAAATAAAATATATTTTTTTAAGTTGCAAACCTTGTAAATTGTGCTGCTATGAACATTCGAGTGCATAGGTTCTTTTGGATTGGTGTTTCAGGACTCTTGGGATATAATTCTAGCAGTGGAATTGCCAGGTCAAAAGGCAGATCCATTTTTAGTTTTCTGAGAAAATTCCATACTGTTTTCTATGGTGGTTGTACTAGTCTGCAATCCCACCAATAGTGTACTAGGGTTTCCTTTTCTCCATAAACTCTCCAAGACTTGTTTGTTGTTTTATTTATGATGGCCATTCTCACCAAGTGCTGGAAGCCCAGCAGTAAATGAATGGATCAAAAAACTATGTTACAGCCATGGCTGGTGTGGCTCAGAAGATTGAGTGCCGGCCTGTGAACCAAAATGTCACTGGTTCAATTCCCAGTCAGGGCACATGCCTGGGTTGTGGGCCAGGTCTCCTGTTGGGGGCATGTGAGAGGGCAATCGAGTCATACATCAATGTTTCTCTCCCTCTTTCTCCCTTCCTTCTCCTCTCTAAAAATAATAAAAATAAGATAATAAATAATTAAAAACAATTAAAAAGTAAACTATTAAAAAAAAAAAAACTATGGTACATTTACACAGCGGAGTTCTATGCAGCAGAAAAAAAGAAGGAGCTCCTACCCTTTGCAACAGCATGGATGGAACTAGAGAGCATTATGCCAAGTGAAATAAGCCAGGTAGTAAAAGACAAATATCATATGATCTCACCTTTAACAGGAACCTAATCAACAAAACAAACAAGCAAGCAAAATGTAACCAAAGACACTGAAATTGAGAACAGGCTGAGGCTGACAGCGACCAGACGGGAGAGGGGAGGGGATTATAGGGGAAAAAGGTGAAGAGTTTGTAGGAACAATTATAAGGACACATGAACAATAACATAGAGGGAGTGGTGGAAACAGCGGAGGGAGGTGGGGAGGGTTGGGTGGTGGGGAGGAGTGGAGGGAAAAGGCAGAAAACTGTACTTGAACAAAAATAAAAAAATGTTCAAAAAAAGATTCAAACCTTAATTTGGAGTAAAAGAAAAATCTTCCTTTGCTCCCCAGAGCTGAAGGGAGATTTAGTCTTAATTTAGGGTGTGACGATACTAGAAAATTTCATTGTGGGAGTTCAGATACTTCTGACCACACAAAGAGCAGTGGGCAATGAGGCAGGATAAGGAACTCTAGAATGATACGCAATCCACGAATTGTTGCATACTGATTTCTATGTTGTATTTCACTGGAACCTGGTTCCCTGGACCTTTTCAAAAATACCATTAAAAGTTATGGCCTGGTCTCAGCTGTGCTTTAGAGAAATAGGATCCCCAAATCATATGCTCTCCCACACCTCTCTTACAGCAGCAGACACCTGAGTGGTGGAACAGAGGGCTCTCCTTACAGCCAGGAAGGTGACAGCAGCTACCAATCCAGCAGAGGACCTGTGGGTTCAAAGACTGGAGACTGCAGAATGACCTACAAAACAGGCAGTCATAGGGTGGCATGGCAGAAGGACAGAGCCAAAGGGCTTTCAGGACTTGACCTTGAGCACACAAGCAGCAGCAGCCTGGAAAATCCTGGAGTAAAAAGACCTTTTGAACAGGATGAATTGTTAACAATTAGACCAGTGAACCCTCAACCTATGATAATCTGGCTATTAAAAATAATTTTGTAACTATAGACTGGCAAGGTCTGGAAAAATTAATAATTTTTTTCAGCCATATCCAATTAGTTTCCAAATGCCATTGAGGCTACCTCATTAAACTCTCAAATCTCTACATTTTATTGTATCCACTACCATTGTCTTAGCCCAGCCATTATTATCTCTTGTTTAGATTATCATAACAACTACCAAAATAGAATCTCTGCCGACTTTATATAATGCCGCCAACTGACCTTTACAAAATGTGAAGTTAATTGTGCCAATGTCCCTTTAAAATTCGTCATATTCCACAAGCTCTGTGGAGACGGGGGCTGGTTTACAGAGCCTTCACTGCTTTGGTTGCTGTTTACACATTCATAATCTCTCAAAATTCCACCTTTGCTTAATTAGCACATCAACTCCCTGTAGTACCTTAATGCTTAATGCTCTTTCTCGCCTCCATGTTTTGCATGTTACTCAGTCTTTTCAGAAAGCCCCACGCAACACTCACCTCCATTACAGAATTTTTCTACCTGCTTTAGTTGCATCTTTCTCTCAATACAACACCTCTCTGGGAAGTCATCCCTAATTGTTGACCACAAATATGCACACAAAATGAGTTCTGTGTTTAGATTACCCCACAGCAGTAATGCAATTCCAGTAGGAATTGCCTATTATTTCTTAAGGGAAAAGGCTATGTCTTGTTCACTTGTTCTCTAGCTTCTAGCATCATACCAAACACATAGTAGGTGCTCAAAAATGATCAGTTTAACATATATATATATATATATATATATATATATATATATATATATATATATATATATATATTGTTAGTAACACAGCTCTGTGAGTTAGAAGTAATTAGCATCCCATTTTGCGGCCAGGACAACTGAGTATAAAAAATATTAAATGATTTTTCTAATGTAGCGGAAATAGTTCATGACCCAGGCAGGATTCCAAATTATATCTTTTACTATAAACCCAGTACTGTTTCTGCTATATTTCACTGCCTGATAGTCAGGTATCATATACTATAGAATTTCTCTACAAAAATGTCATTTTGCTAGAGAGATATAATCCAGATGTGAAAATTCAATATTGCTGTTACAGTAGAAAGGGTACATATTTGAACAGGGTATGTCTGTCCACGTGTTTTCACACTTTATCATACGTCAGAATTGCTGGGAGACCTGAGAGTACGCAGGCTGCCTGAAGATGGAAAAGAAAGTTAAAGGGGAGCTGACTGAGCTCTGTCACTCTGTAACTCATTTATGGAAAACCCATAAGAGAGTGTTCCCAACATGTGTTTAATTTTTTTAAAAATGTGTCTGTATTTTCCTTGTACAGTAAACCAGTGATAAGAAGGCAATTCTAAATCAACCAGGTACACAGAAAACTGGTCCAAACAAGGCCCCAACCTAGGTTTGGTGAGAACCCAACCCACACACCATCACACCATCGCCAAATTAATTCTGGCAATCCAAAGTCTCTGCCAGTGTAGGAGCCATAGACATGACCACAAGGGTCACACTGTGGGCTTTGCTAAATTTACTTGTCTTCTTGAATATTAAATGTCCAGAAACCTAGAATGAGTGGCAATACTCCCTGACATTCTGGCACAAGTGAGATCTAAATTGGGAAGAAACTCGGAGTTGGAAACGTAAAAGTCTTTATGCTGATCACAGATGACTACAAAATTATATTTGCCAAGAAAACAAACAGACAGCACTCGACCACACCAGATATCCCAATTTAGGGCCATGATTCCTTTTTACTTCATTTTTTTAATGTAAAATTCTTATTCCAAATGTTTGTTTTGCTCATTTTGTTTTCTTTTATGCATCTGTTCATTTGTTTAAGTAAAATCATCTATTTTTTGCTTCTGTTTCCTCTAGTTATAATGTCACATCTGCTTACCATATTTATTTTTAATTGATTTGTGATACATAACAATTTTATTTCTAATTTGTTAGCTTACAGTTTAGAATGAGTATGCATAAACAAAAAGCTAAATATTACCCTCCTGCATTAATCTAAGATTCTAGGGTCAAAAAAAA